>JAVKLA010000005.1:4209852-4259240 GCA_034782735.1 Sagittarius serpentarius | reverse complement strand
TCTTTTCTTTTCTTTTCTTTTCTTTTCTTTTCTTTTCTTTTCTTTTCTTTTCTTTTCTTTTCTTTTCTTTTCTTAACAAATACCTGCTTTATTATCACTGCTGTCTTCCCAATGACCTTCAGCACTGCCCACATGGCAAAATGAAATATGAAGAGGAAAGTGCCAGAAGAAAATTTATCCTGGCTTGGGAAGATTGGCTTTGGTTTGCTGGCTTGAAAAAAAACAACTTGAAGGCATAACAACCTGAAAGACTTGAAAATAGTTAGAAAGGCATTTGAAATATTCTTTCTTCTGCTAAGAGAACAGCTGAAAATGCCACTATGAAAGCAATGAAGAAGATGGCATATTTTTGCCATATATAGAATGACCCAAAACCCCAGAAAATTGTGGCTTTTTTTCACCTAGATTTTACTTACTTCACATTTTTACCTCATTTCATATTTTGGCTGAGTTCCGTAATGAAAATGAGTAAGAAGTGTCTCAGATAACAGAAATATTTCATCACAGATGAAGTTTCTGACACACATGTTTCAATATTTTTGATCACAACTAAAGAAAGCCCTGTTGCTATTGACACTGCACAGTGGAGTGTTTTTGTTTGGCCAGTGATGGCGGGAAAAAAGCTATAAATGAGGAAATGACCATTTTGTCCTACCGTCACTGTCTCAAGCTTGTTTGAAGAACTGAGAAAACACACTGAAAATGTAACAGTGAAAATATTACACATGGCTAGACTCGGTACAGATGGGACGTCTGCTGTCACAGAGAAAAAAAATGGTTGTGCTGCTCTGCTAGAGGAAGGGTTTGGATAGGAAGTTATTCAGATTGCCTCTGTTAGCCATAAAGAGGCTCTTTGGGCCAAAAATGCAGGTTTCTTACATGCTTAAAATCCCACTGTCTGGGGCATCAATAAAATCAGAAGGATTTCAGGAGGTTTGTGTTTGCTGGGAGTTGGACTCAATGATCCTTATGGGTCTCTTCCAACTTGAGATATTATAGGATTCTATGATTTTACAAAAATGAAGCGGGGGGCAGGGGGGAAGAGTTAAACCTCCATTCCATTGGTCATCAGCTTTAAAACTAATAGCTTTGAGAAAGATTTTGGAAGCCAAGGCAAACTGTAAGGAAGGATTTGGAAGAGAAGGAGAAAATCAGCTTTATAAGCTGGCTTGCCTGCTTTCCCAACCATTACTGTGCATGTCTGCAATGAAAGCTTTCACTCTAGCTTTACCATCTTTCTTTTAGTTTTCTCTTATATCAGAGCGAAACCTTGGCTGAACCATTATTTTTTTCAAAAATTTCAATAGCTTCCACTCCTTTTTAATGATCAAGCGATATTAACTGCTACAGTGGAGAGCCTTCGCTATTAGACTTGTCTCCAGGTTTGAAGATTTTATGCCAGGAAACACCATTGGTTAAATTCACTGAACCTTTTACCTTGTAAAAAGGCTGGTTCCCTTTTAGAATCATTTAGGCCCTTTGATTTTCCATCCTAAAATATTGCTTCAATCTACTGCAGGTTTAATAGTGACACTAATGCATTTCTGATGGTTTTGAGAGCCCAACTGGAGACCATTTTAAAGATTCCGGGCCTCTTCTCTGCAAATGAAAATGAGTTGAATACTCAAAAACAGAAGGAGTCTCAGACAGCAATTTTCACCATTAGTTGAAACATCTGAATGAAAGCTCCCTCCAAATTTACAGGTACTTTTTTTGAACTGAAATACAGTTCTGGATTTGAGATTAAATTCTGAGAACTGTGGGTTGTTACTGAGTGATATGACATTGCTCTGGAAATGCATCTGTACTGATGATATACAGATAGGTAAGGTTATCCTTCCGCTTGCTGCAGATTGTATCAAATTCTTATGAATAACCATTTTTAGTCCAAAACAGCTGAATCCAAGAACTTAAGGTTCAAAGAGAATACTCTGAGCTCTTGTCATGATGGCCATCATGACATCCTTGGCATAACCAGAACTATTTGGTGTTGTCCTGGTTTTGGCTGGGATAGAGTTAATTGTCTTCCTAGTAGCCGGTATAATGCTGTTTTAGATTTAGTATGAGCATAATGTTGATAACACCCTGATGGTTTCAGCTGTTGCTAAGTGGTGTTTAGACTAAGCCAAGGACTTTTCAGCTTCTCAGGCCCAGCGAGCAAGAAGGCCGGAGGGGCACAGGAAAGTTGGGAGGGGGGACAGCCAGGACAGCTGGCCCAAACTGGCCAAAGGGGTATTCCATACCATGGGACGACATGCCCAGTATAGAAACTGGGGAAAGATGGCCTGGGGGGGGGATCGCTGCTCAGGAACTAACTGGGCATGGATTGGCAAGTGGTGAGCAATTGCATTATACATCGCTTCTTTTGTATATTCCAATTCTTTTATTATTATTGTCATTTTACTGTTGTTACTGTCATTGTTAGTTTCTTCCTTTCAGTTCTATTAAACTGTTCTTATCTCAACCCATGAGTTTTACTTTTTTTTCTGACTGTCTCCCCCATCCCACTGGGTGGGGGGGAAGTGAGTGAGCGGCTGCGTGGTGCTGAGTTGCTGGTTGGGGTTAAATCACGACAGGTGTTAATAGCACCTTGATGGGCACTAAGATGTTCACAGATAGTAACAGGTTGCCCAGAGAGGTTGTGCAGTCTTCATCCTTGGCGGTTTTCAAGACCCAGCTGAATAAAGCCAGCTGGGATCTCATAACCGACTTTATGTAAAGCAGCAGGTTGGACCGCTCTTTTCCAATCCGAATTATTCTGTGAGACTGTGATTATGTCTATGGGTTTGTTACTTGCTATAGCTCTCCAGAGAGGTGAGACCAAGGAAAGGACTTAGCATCCAGGCTTGCTCTGTGTTACTGACCAAGTACTCTGATCACTAGGGAATTGTGCAAAAGGGGTTCTCTTCCTCCTCCTTCACTAGTTGCTTAGCTCAGAAACTGCGTGAGAACTGTAAAATGCAAGTAGATAGTGGCACATGCTGTGTTCCTTGAATCAGCCACCCGCTCAGCCTCACCTCAATGAATTTCCTACTGCCTCATTCCAGGTGACACCTTGTTCTCCATAGAGGAGCACTATGTCAGATGTCCAGATAAGACCTGTTATGTCAATGGAGAGAGCTGGGTATTTCACTTGAACCCTTTGAATCACTCTAGGAACATCCTGCATTCTTGCTAGTGACCACATGGAGAGCCCAAACACTTAAGATCATAGAATCATAGAATCATAGGATGGCTTGCGTTGGAAGGGACCTTAAAGACCATCTAGTTCCAACCCCCCTGCCATGGGCATGGACACCTTCCACTAGACCAGGTTGCTCAACGCTCCATCCAGCCTGGCCTTGAACACTGCCAGGGATGGGGCATCCGCAGCCTCTCTGGGCAACTTGTTCCAGTGCCTCACCACCCTCATAGTGAAGAACTTCTCCCTTACATCTAATCTAAACCTACCTTCTTTCAGATTAAAGCCATTACCCCTTGTCCTATGACTACGTGCCCTTGTAAAAAGTCCGTCTCCGGCTTTCCTGTAGGCTCCCTTTAGGTACTGGAAGGCTGCTATAAGGTCTCCCTGGAGCCTTCTCTTCTCCAGGCTGAACAGTCCCAGCTCTCTCAGCCTTTCCTCATATGTGAGATGCTCCAGTCCCTTCATCATCTTCGTGGCCCTTTGCTGGACTCTCTCCAGTATGTCCATGGTCTTTAGGATGGATTCAGGTCTCCTTATGGAATTGCTGGTCTCCAGTTGTGGGATGTATTACCCAAGCTGGTGATTTCACGTAATTTAAAGGTTGCTCTTCTGAAGAGTATCACAAAATCTCACCTAGACTGTGCAAGGGATTGCCAACTTTTAAACAGAAGTTCAACTTCTTTTCCACGTATACAGCCCTTTGTGCTCGGACATGTTCTTGTCTGTTTTTTCTATGACTTTCTTCCTGTGTGGGGAATGTGCAGTATCATTGGCCCTAAAGTATGTCTAAGCAAATAGCATTGAGGTGAATTTTTGAAGCTAATATGAAGCTGTGATATTCAGAATCTGTTGAATGAAGGACTCCTGGTTTGGAGTAGTCCTAGAGGACCTGGAGAGTCCTGGTGGACTTACACATCAACCCTTCAAGATTGTCTCTGTCACAGAGGTGCTTGATGCAAGCAGGGACAGGTATATTGGAACATCCTCATCCTTGATGTTGGGAATAGACCAGTCTGGTCTAAATGGTACTACGCTGCTTTAGGACTCAGACCTTCAGCAAGCCCCAGGCAGCATTTTCTAGCTGTTTAGCAATGACACATCCCGGACCAGAGCAGGACTGTGTAAATTGGATATATGGACGTAAAAGATCAGGTAAGGTGTCTATAATTCACCTCATCCAATTTTTGCTATCTAAAACTGAGTTGCATAATAAGTTTTCAAGCATGAACTATAGCCAGGAGGCGAATAATGTCTAGAAGACAGTCCATGGATCAGCACTTTCTTAATTTACTGTGACAGTTTCCATATTCCACCTTATGTCCCAGGAGTTATTTTTGTTCATATTTTTCATTTTATAAAAAAGTTTATGTGCCTTGAGTTTTTCGGTAACTCTACAATTCACAACATACTGCTGCAGTAAGAAACAAAGAGCTGTGTGTTTATTCAAAGTATGCCATCTCACACACAAGAGAAAAACTTTTATCTTGTATGTTATAAAACAACCCAATGACTGGAAGTTAAGACAAGATTAAGGACAAGGGCCGATTATTCTGCATTTTTCTAGGCAGGATTTCTTGCCTCTTCCTGTAGACGTATTATCCTGATTATTGGAAAAGGGCCTGATAGTGAACTACATTAATGGGTAATCTAGCCCAGCCTGTCAACTCTTATGTTTCTTAAGAAAAAGCACTGTGGCCTGAGACAGAGTACCCTAAAGTCCTTAATGATCTGGTCTCACAGCATCATGGGAGGCAAATGAAGAAACCTGAATGCTGAGCTTTCATCTTTTTAAATATGAAAATGTTCACCGTGTCTCTTGTTTTTCCTTCTACACTCTTTCCAATTTTCATAAAACCAAGACCTTAACCATAAGCGAGCAATGGCCAGGTGGGAACACAGTCCATCCTTCTGTTCCTGAAAACCAAGGAAGATATCAGAAAAAAACCCCAACCCTCTCTTCAGGTAACAGCCTTGTAAACAGCATTATCTTCACCATCAGAGCAGACCACATGCACGTAAAAGGATGTGTTATCAAAAATATCTATAATGGTGACCTTAAAAAAGTACAAGAAGTGCTAATGAATTTCTTGTTATTTTAGAAAGGGACTTTCTTCTCTGTTGGTACGGAGAGCTTCCTGAAGCAAAAACAAATGAAGCTCTTCTCTCTTTCTTTTTAAATATAAGGTAGAAAACTTTTCAACTAAGCTTCTGCTCATTTGTTTTCTACTTATTCAGAACTGGGAGGTGATGCTCCGAATGAAGACATTTAAAGTACTGTCTTTGCTGAAAGACTGCATGACATTAAGCAGAAGAACATAGAGACATCTCTGCAGTTACAATCAATATTGTTATCAACCATTTATTGGTATCAACAGCTTACAAGCATTGGGCAGGGGGGGAGGCAGGGAAGTGACTTCCCCAAGACACATTTGGAGTTAGTGGAAGAGCCAAAATTAGGATGAGGTGCTCTTAGCCGTCTCCTCTGGGCTCATCTTTCTGATGCTTGTTGCCTTCAGCCGCAAGTCCTTCTCGTGAAGCTCTCCCTCTCTTAGCTCATCAGGTTTCTCAGTTAGGTTTGTTGGTTGTGATTTCTCATGTTAAAGTCCTGTTTTGGAGCTGGACGTTGCTGGGATGGAGCCTTTCAAGGGCAGAGCCAGCCTGTCCCACCATGGGGAGCTCACGGCAATGCTTGTGGCGATGGGTCAGTACCAGCACCTCTGCTCTGACAATGTCACTTTTCGGGGAGCGTGAGAAGCTGGTGTGTGGCTGTGCACGGCCATTTGGGATGCCACAGCAACCAGAGTGCAAACCCAATTGCTTTGCAACAGGTGGAGTTACTTCTTCCCTCCTGAAACCCAAAGGAAAATTTTTTCTTCTGAGTTTCTCCTGCTAAAAATTATTCCATATGTTAATGCTGACTGGCACTGCTGGCTACACTGAGCCACAGTGAGAAGAGGTTGCTGGTTTTGTGCCGAGCTGAAGCAAGCTATATCCTTGGTACTTGTCCAGTTTGACCATGTTTTCTTCTCTCTCCTCCCGGTATGGTTGATCTAGCAAAGCACTAGGGCGGTGCCCATTGAAGACACGGCAGAAAGACTCCAAGTGTGGACTCTGTCACACTGCAAAACTTGATAAGGTGAAAAAAGGAGCAAGCTACACATAACAATGTCTGGGTCAAGAACTGGGAAAGAAACCGTTCATTTTAATGTCTTCGTGCAAATCTTGAATTTCATAATCTTCTTAATTCCACTTAAGAGAGATGATACAGATATGATCGTCTTGGTGGACATGGTTTGAACACTAAACAGTCAAGCAGGTAGATACCATCCTTCTATTATACTTTATATTTTCATATTATCATTTATCTGTTCTTTCTATAGTATCTGAGCTACACATATCTGGCATAGCATCTGGAGTACTTTCCTCTTCCAACTTTAAATGAGCTGACAAAACACTCCGAATTGAGGAGGCTCAGTGTCTGGCTCTTATTAGTCACATCAAATATCTCGGATTTTCCACTTGCTCACCATGAAAACAGCTAATGAGATTAATTTTGTCGAGTGCTACTCTTTGTATGATGCAGGTTACAGATGCAATGAAGATGGTCATGAGGGCATCTGAGCAAGGGACAGTTAAAGTCTGACTGATACGAAGTAAATCCGCCCTGGGAAATCTTGTCCTTTCTTCACTGCTTCAACACAAGTGACAACACAGCCTCTGTGTAACATGAAGCCATGTGAACCTCCCACCCCCAAAATCCTCACTTTCAGAGACTTCTTTCTTCCACTTTGAAAAAAAAAATATTTTGAACAATTTCCTATATTAAAAGAAAGTTACAGTTACAAGTCAGATTCTCCAGATGAGGAAATGTTGATCTCTGGGAATTAGAAATAAAGAAATTTAGGAGCTTGGAGCAGGCACCTTAGGACAGAGCCTGTAATTGTAAGATTGTTTAATACTTTCTTCGTAAGACCCTATTCTCCTATACGGCTGTCTGTGGTTATCAGTATGCAGTGATCAAAACAGATAGAACTTCAGAAGGGCTGAACCGTGATAATCAGAGGTATCAATAGAGAAGAGAGTGTCTGTATGTCCAGAAGAGATAGAAAAGATCTCACATGTTGCTTTTCCATCCAATTTCTTGCTTGCAGTATGCGTTGCCATACCCTTTCGAAGCACAAGATTGTCCCACATGTGTTGGGATTCTGCTGGATGAAAGTGGTCTCCAGCAAAGTTTGCGCATTTCTTGTGCAGTTGGGGAATGCAATCAGATTCAAAGCTGATTGCGCTGACTGTCTGAGCTCAGAGTCTCAGGGTAAGGACCCTTTTTCAGCACTGAAAGCTCTCTGGTTACAATGAGCTTTGTCCTGGCCTCGGAGAGAAAGTTTGAGGCCATTTGCCCCAAACGAGTGAGTCTTCTGCAACCTCCAAAGCCAACCACTGGGCAGTTCCCTTGGTTGAATGGATGCAGGTAACGAAATAGGGTCTGGCTATAAAGTGTGGACAGTTCAATTTATGAGGGTCAGAGAACTTCCTCAGGGTAAGCATACTTCTGTTGAACAGCCTGATAAATAGCTGCTGGTTTTTTGGAAGAACAGCTACAGGGCATGAAATATAAACTGCTTTATGGAAATAACTTCTGCGCTTCATTAGCATGGTTTACAGTCAGTTTGATCCTGTCTAGGTCACCTTTCTCCTTCCTTCTCCTCCCAAGCACTGGAGAGACACTGACTGCTGGAGGCCCTGAACAGCACAAGTGTTAGGACTGGTGTGGACATCTTGGACCTTTCAATACTACAGATTTGCCAGCTGCAGTTCATTGCTTTCACCTTTAATTGTATTCACCTTCAAGGATGAAGTTGCCCAGAGCTCAGTCCCAAAACCTGCTGTGCTCCAGTATTTATAACCTGTACACAACACCACAAGAGCCAGAGAGATGGTGGGGTTGGTGACAGGGTCAGGATCCAGGACTGTTCACAGACATGCTAGCTCATCTGAGAGAAGGGGGTAAATCTGATGGTAGGGAGATTATTTTTGCCAAGGTCCCTAAACACTGGGTGACAGTTATAGATGCCAAGGCAACTCAGAGCAATATTCGCTGCTAGTTACGGGAGATGGAGTTCGTTTGTGACAGTTGAAAACCAGGTGGGAGGTTTGGTGGGTATCATCAGACCAAATGTGACATCTGCAGCGTTTGGGCGTTTGGCTTGTTTTTAGCCAGTGCGGAGAAGCAGACACTTCTGTGGTGCAGTTCGTCTCACTCAAAAGCAGACATCTAAAATAGGTCATCTGAGCTGCACCTACTCCTCTCCGTTGGCTGCAACAGCAGACTGGTGACTAGCTCAAAAGTCTACGTCTACACCAACATCTAATATTAAGTGAGAAAAGGTGAAAACCACCTTGATCCCAAAGTGTTTTCTTGTCTGGCAGTCAAGTTTCCCTCTAGAGATGGAGTGCTCTGAAATCCTCAACAGGCCTGCTGGGTTACTCGAGCTTTGCACCTCAAACATCCATCATCTTGTGGTCATTTTCTAAACCCAAGGTCTCCATGCCAACCCCACCCTTCTCCACTGCACAAATAGTGCTCGGTCCATGAAAACCGTACTAGGGTAACAGTAACAAAATGGGTCATGGAAATCTAACCCAATGGAAAGGACACCCACCAGTTAGCTATTTAGTTAATATTTCACCCATAAGTTTCTCTCTTCATATGTCCGGCTCTGTTGATTAGCATCAGTGCTCCCTTGTTAGCCAGAGCAATACGTAATTGCGCCATTTTAGATTGCCTTCATCTACAACCCCTTGAATGCTGGTGTCACTGCAGTATTTGAGAACAGCTGAATGTGCATTAGAAAAACACCCTACAGAGAAAATCCTAGAGCAACCACAGGAAATTACGATTTTAAAATTATGTCCCAAATCATGAGGTTTGACTCTTGTAGCATAAGCTCAGCCTGAGTTACGCCAGCAATAATTTGAAGGGTTGCTCTTGACACTGTAAGAAGAGGCTTGGGGACTCATGAAAAAGATGTAAAAAAGTCCTGAGCCTCACTAGGAGCAAAAAACAAGGCATGAACCCTTATTCTGCAGTGAACAAAAGGGTCAAAATTTATGCTCAAGGAGGAAAAACTCCTATTACTTTCTGTTTCTTTAACCTGGCTGATGCAAAGTTCATCCTGACATTTTTACATGAAGCTTTTCATTTTCTCACTCTGTACTTCCTTCCTGAGGACCACACCGGTTTTCTTACTCATACACTAACATTTCTTGGTTAGTGGTTAGATTTAGAAACCTCCAAGTTATTCTGACTGAAGAACTTTTCTAAATATTTCCCACAACTACTATTTGCATTTAGAAGTTCTTTTTGCATTTCTGTAAGGAATCCTCAAAATCTGTGCAGTTCAGAAGTTGTTTTCACTCCCAGGGAAAAGGCACTGGATTAAGATCATCTAAGAACCGAAATGCAACCGTCTACATTTATTTCTGTGGCATAATATTTAGCCCCAGTTCTTGGAACATCTACAACAGCTTCCTATGAGGTGGTAAATTCAGAGCTGACTCAACAAAATTCATACAGCTGATATTAACTGTGCCTTCACCGAACTAAAGGAAGGCACTGAACTGTGCCTTCCTAAACAGAAGCATCTAAACCATTCCTAAAACCAAAGATGGAGAAAGCTGCCTAATGATGTGCGGCTGAAAGATTTCTAATGGTGGTCTTCAACCATGGGAAGCTCACTTGGTAATATAAGGGCCAAAGGTGGGATGGGAATATTATAATGTAACAGTCTGTGCTTTAAAACTTGCTGGAGGTCAGGTTCACCTCCTCTGATTTTAGATGCTTATAATAAAGGGTACCTATGTGTGAGTTTATCATCTAGATCCTCTTTATTTTCAACAGGGAGAAGCCAATACGTACAGGGCATGTTCCATCTGACCTATTTAAAACATATTTTCTAAGATACAGCCCTGTCCTAGTTGAGTCTACTTGTTTTCATTGACAGTAAAAGGAGTCTAGACAGCCATCTCAGGTGTTTGTCTGCCTTGTGAGGCTCCAAAGGTGTTACGACTCCCACCATTGGTGTCTAGTTATCAGATATGGAAGAAAGCCTTCGTGGTTAGACACAGGCAGATATTACATATCCCGTGTCCTAGATGGATATTATGTAGACTTTCTGTCTGACTTTTATGGCAACAATGCCATTATGTTATGCAAAATGTGCATTGTTCATTTGGTCTTAGACCCCAGTACAGTCACAGACCCCTTTAAGACTGAAGGCCATGCACTTTCTCTGGGCTAAAGAAGGTATAATGTGTGCAAAAATCAGTCAGACTGTGACACTGCCCAGAGAGGTGGGTTAGATGACAAATAAGAGCTAATGATAATGCAGAAGTACTTTCTCCGACTATAAATTACGGAGTTAGAGCACTGGTTGCAGCCTGCTGGGCTGTGAGTCTAGAAAGTGAGGAGGGAGAGCACAATCCTTACCAGATCCCAGACTCTAGTGCTGGAAGAAAACTTGAGGGGCCATCTAGTCCATGCCTAGGCACAATCAGCTCCACCTCTATCACTGCTGAAGGCTGTTACCTTGTCCCCTTCTCCATCATCATTCCTCAGACAGTCTCAAGTTATTCAGTTTTTCCTTTTAGGAAATGTTTTCTTGACCCCCTGGTCATTCTCATTGCTTTCCTTTGAACTGTCTTCTGCTGGCCCATGTATTTCTCAATGTGTAGCACCCACAACTGGGCACAGCATCCTATCCATGGCTTTGTTGTTACAGCATAAAACAAGGGATTACTTTGCATGCATTGTACATTTCAGAATTAGATTTACATTTTTTATGTGTGACATTGCCAGTTGGTCTGCTGCATGTCAGCCCTGGTTCGGTTTTGGAAGAACAGCTATCTAATCAGTGATGCCACTACTCCATTTCATAGGCTGTTTTATTCTGCCTACATATAATATTTGCACTTATTCTTTAAATTGCATCCTAATTTTTTTGTCCAGTGTATTGAAGTCACTTTGAATTTCCTTCCTGCCCTCTAATATATGTGTGGTCTCTCCTGGCTTAGTATCTTCTGCAAATGCAGTAAGGATTGTCTATACTCGTCATCCAGGTAACTGTTGAAAATACTGAACAGCCTAAGACCCACATTATAACCTGGGGAACACCTTTCAATACATACTTCTCTTCTGACAGTTAATCGGTGCCACTTAATATGCTCTTCCATTTGACACAGTTTTGAACCATTTTAAGGGCACTTTCTTTTCAGGGATTTTCCAATCAATTTTGTACTCACCTTATAATTCAGCTAGGTTATATTTCCCTAACTTGAAGATAGTGTCAAAATTCTTACTAAAGTCAAGCAAAGAGACAGAGTGTCTTGGGTAAGGGGCTCACTACAGAGGCTGCCTTAAGACTTGTGCCATTTACAGGATTAAGTATACTTGATTAACCATAACTTGGTGGTAATAAAAAGGAGAAGGGAAGGAACAAATATGTTCACACAATAATATACTTAATTTATCAGTTTATTTTAAGGTCCTGCAATTTTTCTGCTCAGGCCAGAGGAATGACGATTGCAAATAACAATATCTATAGAAGAAATTTATCTCTACTATGCAGCTGTATTTGCATGGGGAAGTATTAAAGAACCCAATCTAGGCATTAGTTTGTTAATGAAGTCGTGGCAGTACTCACTATGTGGAAACTAAATATTTCAAGAGTTTTTCACGTAAGCCGGAAGCTCAGCCAGATGTTAAGTCTGAGGAGAAAAAGTTTAAAAATTAAGCCTCCTCCAGATCTGCTCATTAGACATTGTTTTATTGTAATAATAATGTTCTTGGTGTTTGATTCCGCAGAGGAAGACTAGGGGATGTTTTGGCCATTGCTGCATACTAACCTGATCATTTTGGAGAACAGCACCAACAGCCAAAAAAGCCAACACAATGTTGGGTGTTGTCACTGGGAATGGGACAGAGAAGATTATTTTGCTGCCATATAAAACCTCGGTGGGCCTACATGTGGGGTAGCTGGTGCTGTAGTGGTCTCTGCATCACAAAAAAAGATGTAGTGGAATTGGAGAATGTCCGGAGGATAACTAAAATAATCATGGGGATGGAGCAGTTGCCTTACAAGGAGAGAGAGCAAAGGTCTAGGACTGTTGAACATGGAGAGGGGGAGGATGCTGGCAGGTTAACTGTATCATGGAGGTGAGGGGTATGGGCAATGCAGACCATTAGCCACCAAATCCCACAATAACAGAACTAGGAGACATTTAGTAGACCATTAGTTTAAAATAGATAAAAGGACCCCCTTGTTTGCACAATGGGTCCTTTCGCTTGCTGTCAGAGGAGGCTGTGGAGGCCAATAGTACTGGGAGGTTTTCACGGTTTAACCCCAGCCAGCAACTAAGCACCACGCAGCTGGTCACTCACTCTCCTCCTCAGTGGGATGGGGGGAGAGAATCGGAAGGGTAAAAGTGAGAAAACTCATGGGTTGAGATAAAAAGTTTAGTAATAACAACAACAACAGCAACAACGTAACAAAAAGGAGAATAACAGAGAGAAATAAAACCCAAGAAAGACAAGTGACGCAAATGAAAACAGTTGCTCACTACCAATCGACCGATGCCCAGTCAGTCTCTGAGCAGTGCCCCCCCCCACACAACCTCCCCCCCAGCTCTGTATGCCGAGCATGACGCCCTATGGTCTGGGATATCCCTTGGGTCAGTGGGGGTCAGCTGTCCCGGCTGTGTCCCCTCCCAGCTCCTTGTGCCCCCCCAGCCTCCTCGCTGGTGGGGTGGGGTGAGGAGCAGTGAAGGCCTTGGCTCTGGGTAAGCCCTGCTCAGCAGTAACTAAAACATCCCTGTATTCACTGTTTCCAGGACAAATCCAAAACATAACCCCATACTAGCACAGAAACACACTATGAAGAAAATGAACTCTATCCCAGCCAAAACCAGCACACAGGTTCAAACGGGGATGGCACCATTGACGGACAGCAGGTCTGTAAATGGATCCAAAAGGCATGGGCAGAGATGCAGCCTTTAAAGCAAAAGCCATGGACACCAGGAGAAATGAGGGGATAGGAAGTAGCCTGGTTCAGGTGCCCTCCTGGACTAGCATCTCCTGCTGCCATCGCTGGAGGCAAAAAGCTTGGCTAGAGGCACTATCAGCCTGATCCAGCAAGGCTGTTCTCATGTGTCTTGTACTAATTTGTATAAACCTTTAGGATTAGGAGCTTGCATTCACTGGCCTGTGAGGGTGGCTGGGTTTTGTGGTTTTCTTCTCTCATAGAGAAAGATCTTTAGGGAGCCTGTGTTGCACTGGGGTCTTCATACTAGTCTGTTCTTACATACACAGCTCAGAGCTGATTGCCCAACAGAGAGTTTGCTTTGAAGCATTTTATGTTTCAGAAAACCAGGGAATTTCCTATATCTCTGTGGATGTGAACTAAAGGCCCATATATTTCATTTGATAGCAGTGAGCCATGGTATAACAAATATCCATGGAGAAAGCTATGGTGAGAAGTATGATGAACACAGAGGAAGGAGAGCTGTAGATTCTTCCTCTCCACTTTGTAGTGGAGAATGAAACCCTCCTGGTGCCTGCTGAGGGGTAGGAACACACCAGGTACCTTTCAGTGCACACAACCCCTCCAACTTTTGAGATGGAGCATCATCAGTTGATAAAGGACATACATAAAGTGATTTGTTTGATGGATTTAGCCCAACACTGAATACTGGCCCCTCAAGATCCCTTTCAGTTTTATGGTCCTCACGTATCTACCACAGAACTCAGCATCAGTGAAAGGTATAGATAATAAGAGTAAAATGAACCACGTCCAGGATGTTTGACGAGCAAGACTGTTCTCAGTCACTAAATGAGGAAGCTAAATTCTCTTTTCAAATTCAATATGAATTTTCAGGGTGGATTTGTCTTATCCAGCTGTAGCTGCCTAAAAGGCCTGTGTTTGGTTTAAACTAGTTATGCTGGTTTAACAGTTGTCTACAGATGGGAGGGAGGGAGGGAGAGAAGTTCAGATGGGTGACTCATCCAGTAGATGTAGATGTCCAGAAGAGGAGGTGAATCACTTTCTAGATGTGCTTGTTGACTGTCTTCATTGACTCAAGGGGGAACTTTGACAACTATGTTGACCATGCAACGCTCTCTTGACTCGAACCTAAATCCTTGTTGACCTTGCAAATACGCTTCATTTCAGATGCACAATTTGTGTGCCTCCTGTCAGCTCTGTCTCACTTTTATGGGAAATAAAAAGCAGTTAAAAACAGTTTGGCCATTATAAATAATTAGGTTGGGTGAAAAATTTCTGATGATGATTTCTAGCACGTGGTATAACTAGGGCTTCCCCATACCTCTGCTTTGCAGCAGAGCTGGATGCTGCTGTGGAGGATGGGAAGGGCCGTTGTGCATGGCATCTTTAATGACTTTTCTTGAAAATACTAAGCATAGTCCTCAAAGTAATCTGTAAAGAAAGCCAGGAGTGGCCTATTTAATTGCAAAACCTAGCTATTTGAGCTTCAGCTGTTCAGTACAGAGTAGCACTGTATCCCATGCCTAAGGTAAAATTCCGAATACATTTCCTCCCAAGTAAGAAAATAAATAACACAAGTTTACAACCACCATTACCATAATTTCAAGGATGTATAAGCAATATACTGATTAACAGAGTTTAGTTAGCTATTAGAGCCACCCCCATACCCTCCCAGCAAGGTCCATATGAAGTGTTATTCCCTTGAATAGAGAGCTCATGTAAGAGTGATTCACAGCAGGAGAAATTGAATTAAAGAAAGACAACACAAAGCTTTCTTATTTTAGTGAGTTATGTGGATATTTACCACTGCTTTGAACTGGGAAGGGTTGCAATAAGATCATAGTGTCATCCTTTCTTTAAGCTGGCTTGGCTTTGCTTGCAACATCATTGGATTTATAAAATAAGCAATGCCCGACTGAAAATTTAATACCGCTTAGTTTTATTTGAGGTGGTCATGTAAAGGGCCCAAGCCTCCTAGCTCTCAGGAGATCTTGATACAGCCCTCTATGAATTTCTGTTTTCTCCCCAGCTTCTGAATGATTCTGCTTTTTTCCACCAGCTAAAACTGCACCAGATACACACTGAAATCTGATTACAGCCTCTGCTACTCAGACCTCCAGACCAAACGACTTTGTGCACTGAGAGCTTTAAAAGCACTTGCAAGATTTCAAAAGGCCCTTGTTAAATCTAGACCTAAAGAAGGCTGGAGCTGTGTCTGTGTTTTACTCCCTGGCAACTCCATTTCTGCATCTTTACTGGTCTTGTGGCATTGTATCAAAATAATCTTCATAATCTTGTCTGTGGTGACCTGGGTCGTGTGACAGGCTCTTTTCCTCCCAGCTCTCTGTTGAGAGGAATTCTCTGAGCAGCAAAACTCTGGTGATCAATGGAAGAAAGACAACAAGCAACAGAGATACCAGCACCTTCTTTTCCCCCTACACCTTCCTAGGTGCTCAAGATGCTCCTGTTTTCCTTCCATCACTTTCCAGGTTACCACTGAGTTTTCACAGTGCCTCCCCTCCTTTATTGCCACACACCTCTGTTGCTAACATCTGATGTTAATCATCTGAGTTATAATGTTAATTATGTTTTTTTTTTCCCTCTTAAAACCCTGGGGGTTTTGTGCTTAGACAACTTTCCCCTTTGCTGAGTCCCTCTGTTCTCATTCTCCCCTTCTCTGCCTTGCTCCGGTTTGGGTCAGTTGCTTGCAGAAACAGCACTGTTTTTTCCTGGAATCGTTCAGCAAGCTGACCTATTTCACAAAGCTGACCTAACTAATTGCTCTCGCAAGCGGTAACCGTTTTTTTCTGACCTTTAAAAGATCTAAGTGCTGAGTTACGGGTCTTTCTCATGCAAACTGTGCTTGTAGCAATTAGCCACCTGGGGTCACCGTTCTTTCCAGTACAACTGACTGTACACTGCATTTTCTTGCTAGGATAAAAACTCACCATTTTTAATAAAATCTTAGTAGCTATTATCCACCTACACTGAGATTTGCTGCTTGAAAGCAAATGGCTGCATGAAAGAGGGAGCGCATCTCAGCTCACCTGCCAAAAAAAATACCTTTTTTCAGCAAAAGGAAAAATTCAGCTTGTTGAGAATCTGCATCTGCAGTCCACACTGCTGCCCTCTGCTCAGGGTTTGCAATCATTAATTGACTGGCAGGATTCTGAATAGCTGAGAGAGGCAGATTGAGCTGAAGGACTGTGGAAAAGGTCCCCCATCTCTGTCTCCATCATGCCAATAGCTATGAAATTAAAATAGTTTTACCGGGCAAGAAATAGAAGGAGATGTTAATACCTGCACCTCCAAAGAACAGACCCCATATTTAGTAGGGAAGGGACAAATTGTGATAAAAAGACTGGGATTTTTTTCCGGGCAATGTAACAAATATATCTTACCAACCCAGATGGCTGCGGTTCTACATATGCAGTTGCATATCTCTAGGTATCTTGGGGAAAGCTGAAGAATTGGGGTCTAAGACTTTCAGCCAGGTCTTTCAAGAGCAAATCTCTCCAAGTCCTTCAGCGGGCTTTGGCATGAGTGTTTCCTGTTATGCTATTAAATATGGAAGATGTTTTGGTACTAAAGCAATGGCAGTAAATAGCTGTGGACTATGGAGCAGCCCTGGGGTGAACAAAGCGTTTTACGCACAGCAGTTGCTCCAGAAGTCTTACTTGTTCTCTGTGCCCTGCTGCATTTGAGTTTGAGGACAGGAGAGTCTCTAATAGGGACAGGGATACTAACACAGCATCCTCTGTGTCTGTGGCTATGACTGATGGATGCAGCCACAGCAGCATTTAAAAATGTATTACATAGAATCAGAATCATAGAATGGTTTGGGTTGGAAGGGACTTTAAAGATCATCTAGTTCCAACCCCCCTGCCATGGGCAGGGACACCTTCCGCTAGACCAGGTTGCTCAAAGCCCCATCCCACCTGGCCTTGGACACTGCCAGGGATGGGGCATCCACAGCCTCTCTGGGCAATCTGTGCCAGTGCCCCACCACCCTCACAGTGAAGAAATAGAAAAAATTTCTTAGCATGCCTGTTAGGAAGATTTCATTCATTAAGGATTTATAAAGAAGTACATGTTCAGCATGTAGTAATCATGATAGAATACCACAAATAGTTTAAATCTGTTTTTCCATAGTCTATCTCAACTCATTCTCTAGGTACTAACAGATAATAATTTCTGTGGAAACAGCTGAAGAAAAACTACATAAAGCGTGATACTTCCTCGACCATTTCCAGTTTTCCACTGACAATTGGAAGAACAAATTTCACTGGAACATGGCAAACCCAGACAATTTAGGAACAAGAGAAACCCTTTCCAAACCTGCCAGCCTCATCCTCACAGATTTTTTTTTGATCAAACTGTCCATCCTTCAGAGGCTCAGCTGTCACTCAGAGAAACTGCAAGCATGCATACATCAAAGCCCAAATGGAATGTGGCTTTATCATCATCAGAAGACTTCCAAAAAGCCAAAACTATACCCCATGGGACCTTTTATTTGTAGGTAGAGCCCACAGATGGTGTCTAAGGTCCATTGTCATACACCAGACAACTATTCTACAGTGATGGTCCCTCTCAAATGTCTGTCCAGCCACAGATTTGGGGTTGAGTGACTGCACAAACCCCTTAAAATCTTGCCCCCTTCTACTGACCTCACCTGTAGCGGAACAGCTCTGGAGTCAGTAGCTCTGATGTGTCAAACCACTTCCTACACACGACGGCATGCTCCGCCACACTGAGCATTAAGTTTGATTTCCTGGGTAAAAGCTACTAATACCTGAACAGAGAGCAGCCTTTATTCTGTCTTGCGGAGCCAGCCAGTGAAATGACAATTTGCTGACCAAAGAGCAAAGTCCTTGCCACGCACGCAGGGTGATGCTCCCCACTGGTCTAACCAGGCAGTAGTCGGCTCTTTGGCTTGGTCGGCACCAGCCCATCACTTCTGAGAAACTTCACCATCCTCAGTGTTGCGGAGAAAAGATGTGAACAAGTCCCATGGAGCTCAAGTGCCTTTTGATGTGGCTCTTGTTTGGATCCGTCAAGGGGAACAAGCCAGGTAAAAGACTATTTCAGCCTTTTGGGGAGGGAAAATATGATTTGCTTTTTTGTGGTGGCTGCTGGAGGATGTTCGCAACATCCTGACTCCTTTCAGGTAAGGAAAGATGTTAAGAGCTTAAGGAATTGATTATTCTAAGGAAATGAGAGAAATGGGGTTTGTGCCCACAAACCATCAACTGCAGACAATCCAGAGCACTGCAGGATATTTTTTGTCTGAGTAATGTATGTATCCTCCAACCCATCGCTGGAACAGTGGGCAGATCAAAGCAGCCTTGTGCACCTTAGGTAGCTCTTTGAAATTGTTTTTTTCCATTTTGCATGTAGCTTTAGGAAATATAAAAATAGACACTGAAATATCAGTACCTCTGTAGGTAAAATTGATGGCAGTGCTATTAGTTAAAAGGTGCCATCCAAGTTTGCTGTGGGTACTATAGATACCAAGTATTCTTTCAGCCACACCTCCCAACTAGTAGTGCCTATAAACTGTGAACGGAGGCAGCTAATTCATTCAGCATAATTTTACACATTTATAAATTGTGATACTGCTTATATTTGGCTTATTTACTGTGACAAGTGTGTGCATCAAGAAATGGTCTGGTGATATATTAGCGTATTTGAATTTAAACTGCTTTGTTCAAAGGGAAAAAAAAATCTCTTACATTCTCACTGCTCCATAAACGTGGTATCTCCTTCTGTATCTGATGATGATGTCCAGGTTGAGAGGTATGAGCAGATACAAGCCTAAGTCAGGTTTTCAGATGCAATGGTACTGTAACTGCTGATGGATCATCTCTAGCAGGGCTGCAAATTTTACTAGGGGCAGGGCATCTCAAGGGAAGACTGCGTTGCTTGTAACCGAACCCACTAATGCAGGAAATACCTTCACAAATATTTAACCCTCAGGTGATCTTATTCTCGTTAAAGTATTTTGCCAGTAAACACTGTACCTTTTTCTTCACGGGGCATTTTCATTGCCAAATGAAGTGCCAGTGCCCACGGCAAGAGTTTAAGTGCTGCGTGCAAGAGCATCACTGCGAGAGGTTCAGCCAGAGATATGTAAATAGGATCGGTTCTGGGATGAGTCAGGTCCCCTATATCATGCTTTCTGTATTACTGTGCCTAGGATATGTTGTGAGATTTCTTGCCAGCAAGTCTCGTTTATCAGAAATCTTTCTGGGTTTTGGAAAAAAATTGAGGGGTGTTAGAGCAGTTGCATTTTATGCTATTTGATGTGATTTAATTCTGTGATGAATGACTAAATGCATAGCATTGCATTCTTTACTGTAAGCTCTTCTTTCCTCAGCTTCCTGTATTTTTTTCAATGTCTCTTCCAATGTTTAAACATAATATTTATATATATTTTTTAATTTCTCCCTGTAAATAATATGCTAAGGTAGGAATACCACCTTTTACCAGTTTAGGGTTTTTTATCGTAGAGATGCCTGAAGTATTGTGGCTGTAAGACGTATTGTTTTTAATTCCTTAGGGGGATCAACAAGGAGATCTGGGAAGAGACGTAAGCAAAGAAAAGGGAAAGAGGCTAGGTCAAACTGGTCAAAAATCAACCGTATCTCAGTACATACAGTGCTATTCATATTTTTTGCCTTAGTCTTTTCAGCTCATCCCAGCACTGCAAGTTCAGTTTTGTAAACAGATCCTGCCATAGATGCTGCTTGCACTATCAGGAATAAATATAATGAGGGGAAAAAGAAAATAAAAAGCCTTTGTTTTACAGAACAGTTTCACTGATGATAGATCTTAAAGTGCTCTGAGAGGGAAAAGTCCTCTGATACATATCTAGGGAAACTAAGGCATGGGATGATCATTTATTTAGTAAAAATTAAAACTACACCTTAGTGCTAAAGAGGATAAGAGAAATGCTGATTTTCTCGCGAGGAGCATCACATTTATCTCATTTACTCTGCACAGCAGCAGTGCCTAGAAGCTGCAGGCATGGATGAGGCTTGAAGTATGCTAGGTGAGGGTCAAATACAAGATAAAAGCTGGTCTGTGCTCCTACAACCTTTCCATCTTGCTATTCATCTTACAGGAATACACTGAATAGTTAAACCTGGAAAGGATTAAAACTCACAAAAGAAAGAATTTCATTCAACTGAATTTCATTCACACAAGATGGGTACCAGATCTCAGTCATTTAAATGAGAGGAATTTCTTTCCCATTATACTTGCATATTAGTGCTCGCTCCCATGGATTTGAAATGCAATGCAGAATAAATTAAAGTTGTCAAACACATACAAATGTTTCTTGTAAGGTCAACCAGAGAGCAAATACCTTTATAAACCTTCCAGCTACAGTGGCCCTCAGCAGCAAAGTGCCCAATATAGAGCTACAATCAAAAAAGACTGTTAAAATTGTTAAAAAATTGTGAACCTGCTGAGGAAAAGCAGACGTTACGGACAGAAATTCTGCAGTATCTGCTTCTGCCTTCAGACGGAGAAATCTTCTCCCCATCTCATCAGAGATGAGATGTTATGTACTTCCCTTTTATCACAGCAAAAAATCCGCTCTTCAGGTACTGCTAGAAAGCCATTACCTTTGGCTTTGCTCACTATTGCCTTCAGACTGTGGCAATTTTGGTCTCCCTGCTTTCTCCCTTGATGTTCAGTTTTGTCTCTCTGGTTTTTCCTGTTGAATTAATTGTATCTTCAAAGTCCAGCTTTTGGATGTTTTATACCCATGGCTTCCGTCTCCTGACCCTGGTTCTGAGTCTTGGAACAACATGGCTTACTGAGTCTTTGCTCCATCTCCTCCAAAGCTTCTGCAAAACTCACATTTCCAAAGTCTTTCCATGACTTTCTTCACTTGACTCCTTGTTCCTCAGCCCTGCCAGGGTAGCAGCACTCTGTCATCTGCTGCTTTTTCTTTATGTTCTCCATTTGTAAAATGCAAGCCCCCAGATAAAGAATGTACACCCCTCTTCATTTGGAAAAATGTTTCATGCATTACAAGGTGAGAAAAATCAACACTAACAAATAATTTCCATCCCACTCTTGAGAGATCCAGCAAAAAGCTCAATGACCATGCTAAGGCCACAAGTCAAATGAAATGAATGCTAAAGCCGCATTTGAAATCAAGAGTCCCACCGGACTTTTTTTCACTGTTACCCAAGACTGGGACACGTGCTTGTCAGCCAGTTCAGGTATTTTCAGAGAGGATATTCTCTGCTGCCCTTCAACCCAACAACAGGCAAGCCTGAGAAAGTTCCAGCCAAAGAAAAGGATCTGAGTTTCTGCTGCTGTTTAAAAAGCCAATTTTCTTTCTCAGTAATGTGTTTTTCCCTTTAGATGAAAATACCGAAGAGGCGGGTGTTACTGAAGTCACAGATTTAAGCAGAAATGTAGCCAAACCTATTCAAAACCCAAATGTCACACACCAAAACAAGGCTTTCATGTATGATATTCTCAAAACCAGACTCTGTGTTCTGCTACCATACCATGTGCAGTGGTTGCCTTTAAAGAGTTTGAGCTCTGTGTCTTTGCCACAGAAACAAGAAGGTTATAAACATCTAGAATAAGAAAAACAAATGTTCCCCATTCTCCACTTTGTATATTTTCTATGCAGCGCACTGTGCTCGGGCTAATTTTCCTCCCTCTCCTTGCCTTGGGAAACACTCTCCCTCTTTCCTAACGTTCCCTCTTCCAATTCCACATTTGCAGTCCAAGCCCCCAGCCCAGCCTCTCTGCCAGGGCAGGACTGAGATTAATCTCATTTAACTTCAGCCTTCTGCACCATCGTCTCTATCGAGCTGGACATGTGGACCCCCTTCATAGCCAGGGGAGAGAAAGTAGTGCTTTCAGGGCACGGTTCATCTACCAGACTGCAGATAAGGGTGCACTGAGTCATGTCCTGTAAGTGTCTTTCTCGTGACCACACAGGGAATTGAAATGTCTGCTTTTTGTCAGCAGGGTGGCACTCAGTCTATGCCTTAAAACAGGAGTGAATTGGTGATGAAGGGGGATAATTGTGTTGAGGAAGACGGGAGACAAATATTCAGTCAAGAAACATCTGGGTCAGCAGAAGACACAACACCTGCAGGTTGCTTTGCTGCAAAACTCACAGTAAAGTGAGCTTTAAAATGGTATCAATGCATTAGCTAAACCACACTAATTATTGCTGTGAGCATGTAAGAGCATTCTTCCACCACTGTAGCCGATAAGAAGAGAGAAGCACCTTTAAGGATTGCTTTGGAGAATGTAAGTTAGGTGTCTGCTGTCCTCTAGAGAAGTCTGCCCAGCTCCAGTTCTTACAGAAGGAACTAAGAAGGCAGGTTCCTGAGGCTAAATTATGCTTAGTCCACTTTCAAACCAACTCTAGCCTTGCTGTATATGGAAATTTTTTTGCATTAGATTCCACCGCCAGGTCAACGGCAAGCAGCTGGTTAGCATGATTAAGCCAAAAGACAAGAGAAGTGCATCTCTCCCAAACCTAATTTTCTATTGTTCTACAAAGAGTTAATGGACAGCTCCTGCTGGTTCATATTCCAGTTTATTTTACACTGTCTTTCCAACAGAAACATCTTCTAGTACAGCCAACTCAGCAGGCATTGAACTGCCTAGTCCTTAGAATAGGACATGCCTCTTCTCCATTGCTAGGAGTATTAAAAGCCATCTCCTGACCCATAAGGCCGATCTCTCCTCCATCGCTGTTTGCATTAAATCTTGCACCTGGTGATTTCATCTGCATTGTATTTCTGTCACTTAAATTGCAGACTCATTACTGCCAAGATGACTTTGTAAGATAATCTCTGTGTAATCTACAGTACAGCTAATCAAAATCTCACAGGCAAATTACCATAAACTTCAGGTCTGTATCCCAGCCCCAGAGCTGGGATCTATTGCCAGCTTACAAATCCACATAGACAATAAATGACATTAATCAGAGGGGAAAAGAGCAGGCAGAGATGTAGCTAGGTTGTTAACAGACCCGTTGGGAATAAGTTTTGAAGTTAGAAAAAGTTCATTACCATTTCAGTCCAGTTGCTGGTATCAATTCCTTCTCTCCACCCGTATCAGTTTCATCTTCAAGAACATACTCTATTTAAAGAGCACATAGTTTCAGGCAGTATATGAACCCCCAGGGCTGAATTAGCTTTTCAGGCATATCTGGGGAAATGTCTTCATTTTGGCATGGTTTGATTACTTGGTATCTCTGGGGAGAGGCTCTCTTCATCTTTGAACTAGGCAGGTGTGTGAAGGACCTGGTTTCTTCCACTGCTTCTACCCAGATCTTCAGAATAGCCAGTTTCCTACTGATCCTGTCTTACCACTGTTGTATTTAGGGGAAAATTGTCCTATTTTTGCACCTTGCCTTTTTAACTTGACATCAGAAAAATGTCAGCGCCGGTGACACACAGCCACATGACAGAGGAAATTCTGAGTTTAGGTTATCAGGGCATGACTCACTGTCTGTGTTTATCTAATAATAAAAAAAACCCGACCCTGTTATAAATTTTCCCTATTCGCTTCTTCTGGACAAAAGGTGTTGTTCTGATGCCTTGTCTAACACTGCTCTGCCAACTCAGACATGGAGAAGAAATAGGCAGGAGAGCTTCATAAATCCTAATACTGTCAGCACGTCTACTATGAGCAGTTTTGTGTTGGGTCAGTAACGTATTTGAATGGGAAACCTCAGGGAAGAAACCCAAGCACTGAAAGAACTGACGGTGATTTAGCTAGTGGGTTTCTTTCCCCTGAGCCTACATAATGATGCTTAGAGGCTGAGGGCAGCCAAAAGCTAGATGCGGAGGGTAGCCAAAGACAGTTAAACCTTATTTAGCACATGGCAATGAACTTGCAAAAGACAGGGCATGGCAGGGTATTCTGCCTGGTACCAGCCTCTGATAACTCCTGTGTGATATCTGACAGCTTATGTGGAGGTCCCATATGCCCTAAGACACCCCAGATGGCATCAGGCGGTGTTGCTTAAGCAGGAATAGCAGGAATTCCACCTGTCTTGTGGCTCAGATGACAAAGTTTGCAGGTCTCAGAAAACTTACCAAACAATTTTGGGAGCACATCAGAAGATGCAACAACTACTTTTTGATTTTTACGTTTCATGGATGTCTATCATCTGAATTCATTAGTCTCCTAATTCCAAGGGCATGTCTCCATCCATTATATGATAATATTTGAAACCAGTTCCAAAATTTCCAGAAATGCTGTAAGCACCAAAAAATCCACTAATATGGGGAGAAATGCAGATTCCCAGCTGCCTCAGGAGAGCTACGTGTTCTAGCAATCCTGCAACCGGTAGCAATGCTAAATCCCATGAACACAATTACACCACCCTCTCTGTTTGGCCCATTTCAATACATCATATTAGAACCTGTAAGTGCAAAGAAATGGAGTCACAGGGCACTTTTGGGGTGTAGGAGATGGGAATGGTAGGTGGGGGCTGATGAAGCTTGTGAATGAAGGAAAGGGAGGACAGAGGACATCGGGATTGAAAGAGAAGGAAATAGGGACACACAGCACCTTGTCATGGGGATGGAGAATTGGAGGATGCGGGGAGGGAAAATGAGGAGGCAAACAAAACCCCAAGTGATTTGAAGGTGATGTCAGGGCAGTCTTTTAAACCAACACTAGCAGGAGTGTAGCCCTGGAGCAGCTGTGGAGGGATGCAGAATCCAGAGGAAAGCTGGGCTGTGCAAAACTGGGCCACTGGGGGCTATGAGGCAGGTTACACCTAGGTGTGCTGGCCTTTTGTAAGATTTATATTTTCATATCACGTCAACTCAAATGAATCAACAGGCTAATTCTCAACCAGGTGCAAAAGAGCAAAAAGAGCAAAGTTCGTCTCCCCTAAAAATGTAAAAAGTCAGAAATCTAGTCAAAGAGTAAATCTACAGTGCCATTCTCTAGTTTCCTGGCTTCTTCCCGTCCCTTGGCTCTTTTATCACCCACACAGCAAGAATGTTGGTTTTTTTAAGGGCAAACCATGCAGTTTCCTTGGGCAAAAAGACTGAATGAAGTGCTAGGGATGATTAACTCCAGAGGTCGTTCTGTGCAGGCGATATGATCCAGGTCTGCTTCCTCTCCGCACAGTGTTCCCACAGTATCCCGAGAGGTCAAGTGCCATGAAACACCCCTGCACACCTATATGCCACCATCTATGGCCTCTGCAGCTTTGCAGGATGCTTATTCTTCCCTGGTGGGAGTTTAAAGACAGCAATTAGCTTGGATCTGTGATGCTGCTAAATGTCAGAGCATTGGGAGCCCTTCTGGGCCAAACTATAGCTTCCGTTCTCAAATAGACTTCACTGAGAGTGTAGTCATTATCGTGAGTTATTATCACATCTACTGCCACAATGCCTGGAGTCCTGGCTGACAGCTAGGACTCATTTGTATAAGCGTGGTACAAATAGCTGACCAACACAGAAAGTTTAGGATCCAAATATAAAGCAAACAAGTACAGAAGTAATACTGATCAGCACGTTGGGTGCCTACCTGTTCTTGAAAGATGGGTAAAAGACTACTTAAAGAAAAGCACCTCTGAAGGTAGATAAGATACTTAAAGACAGTGAAGAGGAATAATAGCAACTTGAAATGTCCATATTCATGCGAGGCTTCTCCCAGTGTGAGGACTGGTACAACAATAAACCCAAAAGCTGATGACTTTGATACCAAACACATTGGTGAGGAGGTCTAGCATGGGAAAAGAAGCCAGTGTTTTGAAAGGGTAAGGTTGATAAGGAGAAACTTCTTGAAAATGGGAGTAAAATACTTGAAGTGACAGTGGAGCAGTTAGAAGTCAACAGAGGAAAGCAAACAGAAGGTCACAATGAGACCTAGGAATTCATCTTTCCAAGTGCTTTCTGAATCAGAGACAGGAATGTGGTTGTAAAGGCCGAAGAAGTAGATACTGCAGTGGTTTCGATGTGAGAAGACCAGAATTTGAGTGATGTGGATGAAACAGGAAGGTTGGGATCCTAAAAACGTTGTGTGAGATCCAGCTGCAACACGGATGCATTGATCGAAGAGCACCAGCCTGATGGGTATTGCTCACCGTCATCCATGTGCTCACTGTCACCCATGTGCTCACTGTCACCCATGTGCACCATTTCTGCACAATCCTTATCTGATGCATCCAAGTTCAGAAGAACCTTAACTTCATTTGATCATCGATTAAAACAACAGTTGCCCTTTATGATGAGTAGGCTAAATGTTGTGGGTTTTCTGAAGAAGAGACTAAACAGTTGTAGGTTTGAGTGCCTCATGCTGAGATTCAGATCTGCAGTCTGCTTCAAAGAAGCTTTTGAAGTCTTGAGGGAAACATGCTTTTAGCTTTCAGGGAAAGTGAGAGTACATGATCTCAACTTGCTGCTAATCTGATAACTCTTTAATTTTAATCACCCTGACAGTCTGTGGTAAACCATGTGGTTAACTATTTCGGGTACAGTCGCTTGTCTCGAAGCCACAGTCTGATGTAGTTTACAAGGCGAATCCTTTGATAACACAAAGATGCAAGGGGATTAAAATATCCCTTACGCAGTTTAGCTGTTAAGCCGCTCACAAGACTTTTCATTGTTGCCTTCTTCAAACTTTGTGACTTTTACTAAGTGACATGATAATGAAAAGTAAAAAGGGCAGAAAATATCAAAGCGAGAAAATGATGGGTGGCTCTGAAAGAAAAGGGCATTGCAGGCCCGGGTCTGGGAGTCGCTGATTGGGTTGCTGTCGGCAAGGCACGGCTTTGTTTCAAGGAGAAGGCACTCTGGGAGTCAAGGGCAGATGCCAAATGATGAACAGCTATCAGGGATTCAAGGCCCTTTTACAGTCATTCTTGCTGGTTGCTAAGGCTGCATTAATTATGGCTGCAGAAAATGTGAAGACTTGATGACTAAGAAATTTTACTCATAATAGCTGTTACTATTATGCATAAGCATAAAGGCCACAGATCATGCACTCACTGATCCCGAATGCCAGCCCTGATGCAACCAGCCTGTTTTATCTTTGAATTTCTCAGCCTTTAGGCCTTAAATAATCATTAAGTAGTGCCTTTATCAACTTCTGGGTCTTCAGCTCAGCTTCAGTGGGCTTTTCAAGTGCACTGAAATCATCTAACTTAATTCATTCCAACTGATTGAGAAGTATATTTAGATGTGATTTGCTGATGACACAGCGCTTCATGTCCTTGTTTTGGGACAAGTTATATTTAGGTTTGCAAACTTATTTCCCAGTAAGCTGCTCTTTGGTGTGCTCAGACAGAACTGAGAGTCCACTCCCCTTTCCGATGTTTGCTTATAGATGACTGCAACTTTTAATGGCTTAGTTTTGCTTATTATGCCTCACTCCATAGATTGAGGGCTGCATACTCTGGTGCCGGCAACAGCTCTACAATATGATTGCATACATCTTCATTAAGAAAATGTTGGCAGTGTTTCATGTTGCCCATCTGCTGGGTGCAGAAAGAAAGGGCTCAACAGCCTGCTTCTGGCAGGAGCAGGCACATAGGCCTGGTGCCTCCTACTGCCACTCCCAGTTGCTGCAGAACATCCTTGCTCCAGCATCTTTTCTCCTCTAGCAGAAACACAAGGGAGTCGAATCAGCCCCTCCTAACTAAAAAAGTGTAGACAAATACAGGTTTCATGTCACTTGGTGGAGAGACTCCCAAGGGATTTTTCTGCATCCTGAACAAATCTATACTTAAAAAATCAATAGCGACAACTAACTCCAACGTGAAGAAGGCTTTGGATGGTGGGATGGTTCTAAAATTAAAATAAAAAATGTTCACTTAAAATAACTAATAGTTTTGCCAGACACTCAGAGCCTCTCCTTGGCTTAGAGACAATCAAAGAAACAAAGCTTTGCTACCCTCATGTTCCCTTCATGACATCCAGATTCATCCCTCAGCTGTGATTTTAACCCTGTGGCTGGGAGCAGAATTAGGCTTACTTCACTGAGCTCTGGGCATGATTTGGTATTGATAAGACAGAAAGATGTGGGAAGTCCTCAGTGAATAAGGTAGACGCACAGGCTGTCCTGATTCTTAGGCTTTCTGTTTGCAGAAGAATGCCCAACTCTTCCAAGGACCAAATTTACTGATGTTACTGCTGACACATATCCACTGGGGACCAAACTGTATTATGAATGTGACAGTGGCTACATGAGAAGAAGTGGCCAGTACTCGGGAATTCTGTGTCAGAGTATACAGCAGGTTGCTTCTTGGGTCTACAAGGAATTTGAATGCATTGGTAAGTGATTATTGTCCCTTTGCTACACTTGTAGAGGTGTTTTTCCAATGAGTTAGTCAGTATAAGACATATCTGGGCATTGCACTAACAAATGATCTTTTGTGCTTATCTTTGCAAATTAGAACTTGCAACAATTCTATCCTGCCTCTAAAAGTTTGGGTGCTCTGGCTTTACTCTGCTATTCATCCTGCTGTAATTCAGCAAATATAACTTCTCCCACAGATAAGAAAATTTTGTTGTCAACGGCTCCCACGATGGAAAAGCCAGAAAGAAAAACACAGAGCCCTGCACCCCAGAAGCGAGAAAACCATTCAGAGTTTGACCAGAAAGGTAGGTAAGAGCCCATTCATTACTGTGACACTTCTTCCACTGATTTCCATGGAAGCAGTGTAAGAATGATGAGTAATTTTTTATTATTTTGACAGACAGAGAGAAAGAAACAATTGCTATAATACCTTGGCTGAACAAGTGATATGAATATTTTATATCCTAGCAAAGAATTAGGAAGGCTTGGTATATCTTGCTTGTCTGTACTTTGCAAGAATACAAATCATGTTGTGTCAAGATCAAAAGCACTAGGCAAAATCTATCTGCTTTAACCATGTGCTGCCTTGTGATCCCACAGATTTTTGTGGTTCTCCCAAGACTATTCCACATGCCTCTTTAAGCCCGAGCAAACAGTATTACGTGGGGCAAGTATTACATTTCAAATGCCAGAGCGGTTACGATAAGCAACCCCCCACCTCTGGCACCCGCACGTGCAAGAAGGTGAATGGCAAAATCATCTGGACCCCCCTTAACATGCGATGCAGCAATGACAGCGACGAGTGGCCGCCACAGACTATTGAGCCAGGTAAGATGGTTGCTTTGGCGTCACATTGGTGTCATGACCTGCTCATCCAGGGTCCAGAACCCCCAACTCAGCACATCAATCCTAGGGAACAACCTGCTTGGGGTTCAGGATGGAGATACCAGCGACCTCAGGGCTCTGACACTGATGGAGGTGTCATCTCTGACTGATGGGGATGACAACTCTGGGGAGGACACAGCTGCATCCTACTTTGTCTCGAGTGTCCTTTCATACTAACTGTAAAATTGCAGGAATTTGTGAGCAGATAGAGCCACTCTGTCATATACTGGGAAGAAAACGGTAGAATAAGCCTTTCTCTTTTTCCTTCCTCCTGGCAGCTGTAGGTCATCTATTGTCACTTCACAGTATGGTACTCCAAAAGGTATATCTAAGCATCCCTCATGGTTGCTCGGGGTTTTAGGATCCAGAGTTTAGCTTGTCCATAGCTAAATGTCAGTGATGTGGCTCGGTTCTTAATTTAACACCGAGGATGCTGATCTGAACAAAGAGACAGCAAAAAGCCCACCAATACTGCACTGTAGCCCTCATGGACCCAGATTCAGCAGGACATGCACCACTGCAGTCTGGCAGCTTGAGTTTCACCGCTGAGGGAACAAGCAGGGCTCTCAAGTGAGGCTGCAGAACCTCTGCCTCTTGCTTTTATGCCCTTAGATTTAGCGTTAATGCAAAAAAAGAGAAGACCTTCATGGCCTCTACCCCACACAAATTACCTACCTTTTCTGATGGCAACTCTCCTAAGTCTATAAAGCGTGAGTTCAATATGCAGAGAGAAAACAGAGCCCCTTTCTCAAGTATTTGTGGTATCACTGAGGGTCTTGGGCCCTCTCTCGGTGGCAGCCAGAGCTATTATAGATGGAAGGATCCAGATGTCCACCACCTCTACAGTCCTCAGGCTTTCATTATCTTCCCAGCCTCCTCTGAGGTAGAGGAGTGCTGTGGGATGAATTTTACAGAGACGGGAGCCAATGCAAGGTCAACATGAGAGAACTTTTCCTACCAACAGAGAGTGGAAAAATCTGGTTTTCACCAGTACTTGGGGAATTTAGAGGAAATTAGTCTTGCAGAACTGTAGATGTCTACTGCATAGATGCCCACATCTGGGTTGGGCTGCCTTTATCACCGACAGAGGGAAATAGGTGTTGATGGTGCTGTGTTAGCTGCCCTATTTCACGTCTATTTTAGCACGGATGAATTGCACCCTATAAAGGCTTGTTTCTCCCCAGTGACTACAGCAGAGCCCAGATGACTATCTCAGAGTCCACATCTGCGTAACAGTAGGCGAGATGAATGCCAGCCCTTGTGACCCATGCCGGCCATGTGGTCAAGCAGGATGGTTTGGGCAGGCCCTTCTGCACGCAGGGCGACCTCTCAGGTGACACTTGGCCATCGTTGCCTCTCGTTGCTGCCCTGACTGTAAGAATGAATCACTTTGCTCACTGGACACACTCTTTCAGCATTAACCCAGGACTTTTTCCCCTTCTTCATAGATCCGTCTGTTTCCCTGTGGTGCCCAGTTCAGAGTGTTCCAGGTACAGCAGTCACAATCTGTTGTTCGGTCTTTCCTCCTCCTTCATGACAGTCTTTTTTTTCCCATTGATAATTTCACGTGGTACTATCAGGATGAAGGAACTTCTTGCTGTGATGGAAATAACCCATCAACATACCAGTCCTAGAAAATGATACAACCTATTGAATAGTCAGATATTACAAATATTTGAAATTTTAAAATTAGGATTATGAAAAACATGAGACTGGATGATGAAATAGGCCATCTTGGCCTTTAATTCAACAGAACAGTAATTCCAGTTTCCTGCAAAAGTACACTCAAACCTGAGCAAGGTCAGGTCTTTGTAACTAGTGCACCAAATATTCATTCCCACAAAGTGCTGCCTTTCTCTTTGTTATGATGTGATGTCTTTAATGGAGCCAGATAAGGAATATCCTCCTCTTTCTCAGTTCTCCCCCCAGCATTCAGCACAAAGAGATTTATGAAGAGACCACTCTTACAGGACCTCTTGTTAAAAATCTGTCCATATCTCATACTGGCTCAAGTTCAGTGCTTCCTTTTCAGAATAAGGGAGAAATTAAATGTATTTCTTGCACCAGGGAAGTTTTGGCTTACATTTCTGGGGAAAAGAGGTCGTGTTTGCAGCCATGTTTCCAAAGCCTAGCTTGGCACCTTGAAAGTCACCCTTCCCAACCTCATATGAAATAAAGATCTTAGCTGGATCCCATTCCCTGGAAGATACAGTTCACTTCATGCTCACCATTAACAGATACCAGATCAGCACGTATGTTGATATCCAGACTGGAAACATCTATTGATGACCGAGAAACAAACGTGGCAATTATTAAGTCTTCTGTGCAGAGGGACAGCTGTCAGACTCTACCCTCGTCACTGCTTCGATGTTGGGACGAGCCGGCTTTTCGCCTGACTCTATCCTCATCACTGCTTTGATGCTCTTCGCCAGAAGAGCAAATCGATACAAAAATCAAGAATTTCTCTTTCTTCATAGGTTCGACTCATCCACCCTTTTCCTCATCTGTGATACTGCCAGTGACAGGTATGCCATTTTGTTAATTGGACTCAGACTTCACTCCATCCCTCAGAGCAGTTACTTTGCCTTTCAATTTGCTGTTCTACCAGAGATCCATCTTTGTTATAAAAGCTAATAAATATACTGCAAGACACATCTATGTCCTTGTATTGGGTGAGAAGTCAGTAAAGAAAGTGTAAATAGAGACTGTTTAAGCACTTAAGATTTTATAAAGAAGTTTTCAAAGACTCAGAGGAGATGTAAAAGAAAATAGATCAACCAAAAGCCTAGTTTTTATATGAAGCAATTTTCAGACTCTTTCTCTGAGACTTTCTGTGAATTCAGTGAATAACTTCAACTGGAAAAAACAGGAAAAAATGTAAATATTTAAATGATGTGTTTCTTTCACATTTTCAAAGGAGTAAAAAAAGATAGGCAAATAAAATATTTCCTCACAGCTAAATGGATGCATTTAGATCAGTCTGAAGAGATTTTCTTCTCCCCCTTCCCTATCTTCCATTTAGCCATTAGCTGCTAAAATAGAAATTGTCTCTTGGTGTGCTTATGTTCAAGACTTTGTACGAGGGCTCTTGATTCCAGCTGGAGTCTGCTGACAACTGTAGTGCACATTATAATGAGGAGGAATAATGGAGTGAGACAAAGGAAGGAAAACTATGCCAGAGACCACAGCATCAGTAGTCCCTGGTTATTTGGCTGTGGACAATCTCTAGTTGCCCAGGTCCCCTCTGGCTGGGTCCTGTTCGCCCCAGGGAGGAAAGCAATGGGGCAAGATGGAAGAACTCTTTGCCTCTAGGCATGGGGACAACATGAGCCCTATCCCAGGTCTTGCCTGTTTCTCCCAGTTGGAGTAACTGTAATAATTAAGATACCACCAGGTGCTAACCGTGTTGATTTTCTGTTTTCACAGCTATCTTTTTTGTTCTGCTTATCATTCCTGCTGTCTTTGTGTGACTCACCAAGCAGAGAATACGGTAAGTGGGACGGAAGCAGGAAAATGTGAAATCCAAAAAAAAATCCCTAGCAGTGGAAGAGCTATCAAACGGATCAGCCATCTCACTACTGCACTGCTTAGATTTCTGAATACCTTCTTTGGTATTAAATAAATGACCTTGGATTTTGGGTTGTCTGGTTCAGCTATTAAATACTGGCACAAGAAAAGAAGGAATCAGAGCTTTTGAAATCAAAAAGCACACCCGCTTTGTCCCAGTCATTGTAGAACTGAGAATGGCAGTTCAAATAATGGGTAGAAAATTAATCCCATGGGGAAATTAAGGTTAATTATGCAAATATGTTGGTTTCAGGCAGATTATGCAATTAGTCTTTTTCTCTCTGGCTAACCTGTGGGAAGTCTGGTGGAGCATACACCACCACAACCACGTAATTCTTCTTCCTTCATCCCCCTGATTTCTCAGTCATATCATGACAACTTTGTACTTCAAACTTATTTTAGTCTGGCCTCCTCACAGGTTCTATTACTACACTGAGATGCACCAAGGCTGTTCCTGTTCACAGGCTCCCCAGTCTAGTTAATTCAATTTGACATTTGGGTGTTCTTCTTTTCTCCTCTCTCTTTGCTAATCCTCATCCCCATTTCTCTTCGTGTTCCTTACTAATTACTGATGGGCTCCGCTTCTCAGCTGAATGGGGATTTTTCTCGAAAAGGAGGAGGAGAGGACCTTGTGAAACCGCACCAGCAGTGTTGTTTTGCCAGTTCACGATAGGATAAAGCCATAGGAAGTGCAGACAATGCTTTGAAACATGTTTTAGTGAAGATGGTCAACCAAGGTGCAGATTGCCTTTGTGGGATTTCTGAGAATGTGATAGGTGAAAAATTGTCAAGAATGATCGACATTTCACTGGCTCTGTGATGGAACAAATGATAAGATAGCTGACACCAGATGAAATAGTAACTGAGATCCTAAGTGGTGTCTTCTGCAAAAAGTACTGTGTGGTTTCTGATACCAAATATAGAAGAAGCCATAGAAAGACTGCCTCTTCCCAGCTGTAGTAAAGTCTTTCTCCTGCTGTAGAGAGAACTTCTCAGGGAATTGCAGCGTTCAGATCCAAACTCATGAAATCGATGACTTGCCACAGAAGAAACCAGATTGCACCAGCGCCTCCAAGACCAGCAGTGGCAAACGAGGAGGAAGCCTGGACACTCAAATCCAACGTGTGAAGGAGGCAGAAAAATATTACAGTTTAATTCTTATGGGGACAGAGTGACTTTCCACCTACAGAGTACGAGTGGAGGGAGTGCACGCCATCATTGACAGATGGGGAAAGAGCCCTGCCTGAAACTGCTTCCCAAAAACACTTCTCCTCCTCCCACCATATAGCAGATGTATTGCTAATATAACTGCAGCCTCTCTCAAGCGACCAGGCGTACATATGGACCACTCACCCAAGCACGTTTGATGATGGCACCGTCATTACAGCCCACACACCACCTTCCCCACGAAGAGCGATGCTGGGCAGCTGATGTCCCCCTGTCCCTTCCCTACCCAGACAGATCAAACGCAGTCACACTTTTCTCCTCCTCACACTGCTCCTCTTGGAAAAGCAAATTAAACACATTTACCCTCTGCACGTAAGCTGAAAACCTTACTGGTCTCCCTTATGGTTCAGTATACACATGCATTTGTCATCGCCCTCCTCTTCCCAATTATTTTGGACTAGCCCCTTCTACAACAGTTACTACATTATTCCTCCAGCTCAGAAAAAGGTGCTGCAGATTGTGGCAGTTGATTAATTTCACAGCTCCTTTTGTAGCTGCAGAGCACCAAAGAACCTAGCGCAAAGGCATTTGAGGACAGACTCAAGCATACACGGTACTTGACATGTATTATTGGGAATTTGTGAAGCTTGGGTAGTCTTCTGCCTCTCTTTAGCCACGTTCGGCCTGGTAGGATGGAGTTCATCTGACGAAATGCAGTCATCTAGGCCTGAGGCAGACAAAGGGGAAGAACGAATCCCTTTAGAGAGCAGTTCATCTCACCCTATTGCCTATATATACATATGTGCACGTGCATATTTATTTATTTATGCCACATATGCATACCCACACAGATATATAGATAGATACACACAGGCCAAATGACTCATGGTTTAAAGGCACCTGTTTCTCTGCACTGACTCTAAATGATGCCCAGATAGACTATTTAGCTTACATGGCATATGACAAAAGGAAAATGGGATGAATCCCTTCCTTGTAACTTAGGAGGCATGAGATCTTAGTGTAGTTTTCTATTTTGTGCTAGAGTGTATGTGTCATTGTTTTACTGTTTTGTATTCCTGTTGAGTTATTCTCACTCCATAGCCTTGATATTTATACTTCCCATGTTTTTTTTTTTCTTATTCCTGTTGGAATAGGACTTACTTGTACTATGTATCTTTATAAAGATGGATATGTAATGGTCTATTACATGCTGTTATTTTGTATGGGAGCAAACAACAATCTGTATTTACGAAATAGATGATAGGTTTTCACACCTGTCAGCTGCTCTGAAGGCTGCAAGCAGTGGTACCAAGCTCTTCTGCTTCATTCAGTCGATACACGTTACTTATGGCTAACACATCTCTGTTAAAAGTGCTGCGGTTAGGCTGGCATGGCTTGCCCTGCTCAGGGCATTTCAGTGGAGAAGGGTAGTATTTCATCTACTCCTAGCAGGCACATTTTTATGCAGATAACAAGAGCAGAGTCATATGTCCCCTGCTGCTCAAATGCTTTTTTTCCCTCCTCTCTCTAGGCAGCTTGGCTCAGGGGCTCTCTCTCCACATTTTGTCTTTGTTTCTTGGAAATTAAGGGACACACACTGCTGGTAAGGGACCCATGAGCAGTAGTGGGTTACAGGCAGGACAACTATTATGGGGTTTAATTTTCCTAGCTATTAATGCTATAGAGAGTCTGAACCCAGGTCACCTCCCGCCTGGGAGCTGCATACGTTAATTTATCAGGCAGCTGTAGCTCTCAGTTGAGCTGTACTTTACCTCTCCATAGGGTTTGTTGGGTCTCAGGGGAAATGTTTGTGTCTGAGGCTTAAGTCTTCAATACAGCAAGCAGAGAGCAAGTAGAAATCAGTAGGACCCAGCCTGGGAGCAAAATGCCACTGCTGGAAGAGGCTGTGGCCAAAGGGGCACCGTCACTGTTGGGCTTTCTCCATGGCCGCTCTCACTTGTTTTACACGAGATGTGGTGGTTGGTATTTTTATTTTGTAGGCTTTGATTTTCTCAGCATGAAACAACTAATAAACTTTAACAATAAATTGTTCTGGATGTTTGAAAGGCAGCTTGTTCTTCTTGCTATTGATCTAAACTTTGAAAAATACATGATTTATTTTCCATTACCCTTTCATTTTAACAACAGGTATGACAAACGCAGGAAGATGTCACAGGAAGGTTTATTCTAAAGACCTGTGCTAAAGCTGACATCACACACGTACTATCACAGCTAACCTTTAAAATGCAGGAGGAAACTAAAAATATTTGGGCAAGAGGATTTCTGGCAACGATGTCTCCAAAACAGATAATGGAAGCGATTAACAGATTTTTACATTCTAAGGGCAGTGCAGCTCCCTTAACCCTAACCCTCCCCAAGGGATGGAAATACACATACTCCTATACCATGGCCAGGAACCCAAGTGTTTATCCAGAAGTCTGTAGTGTAAGAATCTGCCTGCACATTGCAATGTGCCTTCATATGGGTGTCTCCACGTGAGCTGGTCCCATCACAGTGGAGATAAGAGGAGTCTAGAGACACTCAGCTGTCAAATGCAGGTGTCCACCCAGGCTGAATAGTTTTCCAGACTCCACGGACCGTATCAGCCATTGACTCCATTGACTCTACCGGGAGCTCAGACAGCAGCTCGCATGGAAACACCTACAGATTGATCTGGTTGCCTAAAGACAGGTATCTGCCATGATCTGAGACACGCAGGGGTGTTGGAGACAGGTAGATAGGGCTGGAAGCTACAGCACAGGACCTATGGGAGGACTGTCCTCCTCTGCACTGGCAGCTGGAAGCCAAGCAGCACAATTTGTTTGTGCCCAGCTTGCAGAATTACCCCCCACGTGTAAGCACCTACTATAAGACATCCCGACAAGTGAGCTGGATCCCAACCCTAGAAGTCACGAAGACTTGCAGAATCTGTCACTCACCTCTGTAAATGCATTGCTGAAGAAACCTGATAAAAACATTCCCTGCCACCCTAAGAAAAAAAAATTTCTGAAGTTTAAATTTAAGCATGTTTTTTGGTTGCAATGACAAATTAAAAACAATAACAGGTGGGGATCTTATGCACAGGTACTGTTTGGTGGCCAAAAATGGCCCGTGTCTCAGACAATTTAGACAGTAGATAAAAGGCAGGGTTGAGAAGGAGTGCAAGGAGGCAGTAAAACAGTACAGATCTGCCTCTCAGTCACAGCCTTAACACTGCAGCTACTTACACATTTTCTAGATTTGTTTTAAATTTTTCTGTAGGAATAACAGCATGACCAGGCAAGTATGTGCTCACCTGGGGAGTATAAAGGCATGTGAGCAAAGACTTCAGGACTCCAGCAAGCACCAGCTCCACCAGTCATTTCCTGGTCTCTCATTCTCTACTTATTTTCTCCTCCAGTCTTTCTGCAGAAGAAATTTGGGGAAGATGTTCCCTAACTAGATTTCATTTCTAAAGCTGTAGCGTTCATACCCATACCAAATATCACCCTTTCTGTCAAGACACTCCAGAGGTGTCATCCCAACTGCGGGGAGGTCCACGTGGGAGGAGGGTGCAGTCCACGGCCGCAGGGCAAAGTGCTGCTGCATAAACACCTTGGGCCTTTTTCGAGAAACGAAACTGGTTCTTCTACCCTGCCAACAGCCTCCACCTTCCCCCGTCTTCCTAACACAGACCTTTCAACCACCTGATGTACCGCCAGGACCCAGCTGTGCAACGCCCAAAAAGTCCAGCAGGGACCGGGGCTCCCAGATGAACGCTCAGAGCCCGGCGATCCTTGGTGGGGCTCCCGGGGAGATGTCACCGTAGGTGTCCCCAGGAACCCTCCCACCCCCTCAGGGAAGCTGGTGGCGGCGTCGCTGCAAGCTGATGAGAAAGTTGATTTTGCTCGGCAGGTCTGGGGCGGGAGGTGGGTATCAGAAACACCCTGCTTCAGCGTTTCCAGACCAAAATTCTCAGAATTTCCATTTCAAGGGGAATTTGGAAACTCTTGGGGTTTTGTTCTGATTCAGACTGAAACCACATTTTGAAATAACAAAATTTCCTGTGCATGAGGAGCCCTGTTTTCCAGCCCGCTCTGCTCAAAACCAAAGGTTTCTCTCTCCTCCAAGTTTCAGTGTTTTCATGCTGCTCAAACTCCCTCAGTCCTCGGTAAAGTTCTGATTTAGGGCAGTGTAAGAGGAAAATAATAAAACTGAAGGTTTTTATACTCTCCTTTTTAGCTTTAGTCACAGTGCACGGTAAAATGAAAATAATTCTTTGTTTCATGGACTGGAAATGGTGGCACTGAGGTGACTTTGTAAACCAGTCTCAGTCCTGGTCCTGTGCTCTAAACATTAAGACCTCAAAGCCCCAGGAGTAAATTACTATTTACCATTTATGCATGTAGCAATTTGTTAAAACAAGTCTTCATTTACTGAATGAAGAAAATGTGAGCAGGGTACTCAGAAAGATATTAGATTCAGGTAACAACTGGTGAAAGAGATGCGGTTGTGCAATTTGTCAGAAACAGAGTTCAAATTTACGTTATAAGTACTTTACGGAAGCCAAGGTGATACTTAGAAAGCAAATGTTAGTTCGTAGCAGGAGACCTGGCATCTTGGATCTGAAAATACTAATCTCACTGATATCATTATGGCATGTGGAAAAAAAAGCATTCTCAGCAAATATCCTGGGAGTTACGTAAAATCGTAGACACAGCATAAAGCCTTTCAGTGTGAACTCAGCACGTGCAGTGTTAACTCAGCCCATGTTTTTCCTCTTCCCTCTCTTCCCCAGTTTAAAATCTTATTAATTCCTCCACATCAGATCCAAGATCTCCATTTTCCTTCCTGCTGAAGGTTTCCTCCAAGCCCAGTTTACGGCTGGTCTGGCAGAATTTTTTCCTCTTCCCCATCTACTCATTTGCAAATATGTTCAATGACCCAGTTGTTTTAATGGTGCCATTCCCCTATTATAAGCTCTCAATAGACTTTTCTGCTCTCTCAAACCCTTAGTTCGTATACTCAGGGCCTTTCTGTTTATTTCACACTGGGTTTTGCTCTAGGAGTTCCTGACCGTGACTTTAACCCTTTGATTCAAGAAAGGGCACTAAAGATCAGACAGAAGATGCTGCAGACATGCAAAGATCTATGATTCATTGTTCCTCCATTTAACTAGCCAACAATAATATTTCACGTATTTGGATGAAGAATCAAGAGGGAGAATTGTTTTGCAAGTCTCCAGGCTTTCCAGATTATTTGGTGACCTTGCAACAACGACGCAAAACGTGAAAATAGAGCTGTTGTTTGTTTTTCAATAAACTGAACATTCCTCTCATCAAATAGCTCCTGGCAAGACAGAGCAGTTAGGTTAATGGAAATGATTTTTTTCCTTTTTGTAGATCCACATTTAACTGAAGGCAGGAAATTCCCAGTGGGACCTCCGGTGAGACTCAGGAAGGACCCTCATGGCTTTGAGCCTCATTTCCCAGGCAAAAGCCTGTCCCTGCAGGGTGAGATTAAGAGATATGCACTCGCCCTGAACACCCAGCTAGGAGATCAGCTTGGTCGTGCCACAAACAGCGTGTGTCTCACTCAGGACCAGGCACACTACATTTGCTGCCTACGCAAAAGAGATGACAGGCAAATCAAATATAGCCTCGGTGTGCCTGACCCAGCAGATGGACATGGCATCTCCTTCGTCCAGGAGATGGCAAAGCCCCAGCAAGGTGCTCCCAGCCTGCCTTCCCCATGTGGCAGCCAGAGAGGCACCTGGAGAGCTTTACAAATAGGTATAGTTACTCTTGGGAAATGTTATAGCTGCTCAAAATATGGATGCATCAAAGGAGTTTTGCCGGGCTGCTTTCTCAAGCAGAGGCTAGATGATGCCACTCTTTTGACTTTCTTGTTTCCTTCTTTTTTGGGACAGGATGTGACAACTTGTTCAGTTCAAGGAGTTTGAACCATTGGTGGTTTTGGAAAAGGACTAAATAAACTGCATGATCCAGCCCTTCACAGTGAGCTTAGACAGTGGCAGGGCCCTCTGCAAGCTGCATGCCCGTTCAAACAACCCCAGCGGGCGATGCAATGAGCAATAGGGCTAATGGGGTTTAGCTCCCTGCATCCCCTCACAGCTCCTGGGCAAAACCATTTTTCCTTTGTGTCTAAAATCCCAGCGACCCACTAGTGCCCACAGCTCTCCCCAAAGATGGACGGACACAGAGCAAACTGCAAAATTACCTTCCCATCTCAGTGCAGCTGTATCTTCCCAGCAGACAGAGGAGCTTCCCACCCCACTTGGGGCACACGCATGATGCACGGACCGGCTCTGGGCTCACCAAAGGGCTGTACTCCTATTCCCCATTCATAGCCAGGGTCAGGAGAAACCAGAGAAAAAAATCACAGATGAAAGCTGCCTGAAAGGATGCTCCTGGAGCTGGGGACCATGGGGCTGGGGCAGCCCTCTGCTCAGCTCCAAGCCAGGGTGCTGTGTGAGGCACCTCTGACACCTGCTGGAAGGCAGCCTCCAAGATGATTCATTTATTTTTTTGGCTTCCTATGTATTTTACACGCGTGCTGTGGAGGGGAGAGCATTTCTGGGTACTGCCAGGGGAGAAGGTCCTGGGGAGAGCCTAGGGAGCTGATGGAGGGGTGACCCACGGGGGTGGTTGAGGAGCAGGGGATTCCAGCAGAGCCTGTGTCCTGGTTTAGGCTGGGATAGGGTTCATTTTTTTGCTAGTAGCTGGTACAGCTGTGTTTTGGGTTTAGTATGAGAAGAAAGCTGGTAACACCCTGATGGTTTCGGTTGCTGCTAAGTCGTGTTTAGACTCAGTCAAGGACTTTTCAGCTTCTCCTGCCCAGCCAGCAAGAAGGCTGGAGGGGCGCAGGGAAGCTGGGAGGGGAGACAGCCAGGACAGCTGGCCCAAACTGGCCAACGGGGTATTCCATACCATGGGATGTCATGCCCAGTATAGAAACTGGGGGGAGTTGGCCTGGGGGGGATCGCTGCTTGGGAACTAACTGGGCATGGATTGGCAAGTGGTGAGCAATTGCATTGTGCATTGCTTCTTTTGTGCATTCCAATCCTTTTATTATCATTGCCACTTTATTGTTGTTATTAGTGTCATTGTTAGTTTCTTCCTTTCTGTCCTATTAAACTGTTCGTATCTCAACCCACGAGCTTTACCTTTTTTCTGATTCTCTCCCCCATCCCACTGGGTGGGGGGGAAGTGAGCGAGTGGCTGAGTTGCTGGCTGGGGTTAAACACCGACAGCCTGGAAGCGGGGGCAGCAGGGCATGGGACGGGCAGTGGCGAGGACGAGTGTGGTTGCAAGCCCCAGGAGGTGTGAGAAGGTGGGTGAGCGAGTCCGAAGAAGCCCCATGAGCAAGACACCAGAGGTGTCTGCAGAGGTCCCTCAACCTAAAATAGCACCCATGGTTTCACCCCATCAGTGGTCTGTGTCAGCATCTGAACCGAGGAGCAAAAATCCATTGGGGCAGGGGACCTGGGACTGCAGGGGCTATCCAGCAAAGCGGGGCGGGGCGAGTGATGTTCCTATCTTGTCCTCCTAAAAAGCAAAATATTCTCGTACCTCACTGAGAAGTACAGCTGGCACAAGCAGCTATTGCGGCTCTCGCCACGGCAGCTGGAGACGACAGGAGCAGGAGCCTGCGGTGGGCTCTGGTTGCCTACGCTCACGGTGCCCAGAGGCACTGGAGATGCCCTTGGGGAACTGGCCTGGCCTCTGGCTGCCGGCCCAGGTGGGTGCGGGTGTCCCTCGGGATCCTGCGGCCCATCAGCCAGCCCCACTGGATACCTTGAATACATCAGGGCATCTCAAGGGGGCCGGGATGCCTCTGTTTATGCAGCTGAGCCGCACCTGGGTCTCTGCTGGCTGAGATCAGAGCTCAGACACCCCGCACGCATGGAGATACCTGCATGTCAGCGTCTGACTCCGCACCTGAACCCCACCCCACGTTTCTGTGCAGCCTCCAGAGAGCCTTGTCCTGCACGAGCGGTGAGACCCGGCAGGCTGATGGACAGCTCCTGAGCTGAGACGTTCAGGTTCAAGCCGGTATCTCTGTAAGTGGGACAGTTTGTATGAGCTGTTTGCGCCATGATCCACTTTGTTCACACACAACATAGGAAAAGTAACTGGAGTCTGATGGTGACACTTTTGTAGGTGTTATGGCATCTTCAGAGTGGGTTTGGACACCCTACCTCCCGCAAGGATGCTGTAGGTACTAAGTCATTACTAGTAGTGAAAATTTCAATGGGAAGCAGCTTCTGGTTTATATACAAGGTGACCCTACGATCCAGCACTGGAGAAAATACTTTCTATTGTAAACTACTCAGGAACTAAATTATATAGCATACATTGATCTTTTACACCCACTGAATACATTTCAGAAAATCAGTTACACATAGATCTGCAGAAAAGGTTCAAAAGCAGAGCAGAGAATGAAATTATCTAACCAGTGTATCACAGAAATTTATCTTTGAGTGGTCAAAGCTTGCTGTATATCTGATCCCTGAGCCTGGATGTCTGATACCTCAGCTCCTGCTCCCGAGGGGCAGGTGCCAAAAGCAAGCAAACAAAAACCTGCTAGCAAATTTACATAAACGCAGTCTCTGTGTAAGCTCAGGGTTAGGGAGCTTCGTGATTAGATGTGGGTTATTTGCTTCCTTCTCCTTGTTTTATTTATTTACAGACCTCAAGAGAACTGGGATGTTCCTCCTATGCTTAGTTGTATTTCTTCTTTCCACCTTCCTCTCCCCCTTTATCCTTTGCTGTTGTCATTGGCTCTGTTGGTCAGAATGTATTTGTAGGATAATCCTTACCGACTCCCAGCAATCCTTGGGCTCTTTGCTTTGCTTGTCCCAGGATGAATCACAGAATCGCTGAGCTGTTGAGGTTGGGAGGGACCTTTCAAGATCCTCTAGTCCAGACCCCTGCTCAAGCAGGGTCAGCTGGAGCCGGCTGTCGAGGACTGTGTCCAGTTGCGTTTTGAGTACCAACAGCAACGGAGACTCCACAACCTCCCCGGGCGGCCCGAGCCACCCTAGTCCCACACCCTTCCTAAGGAGGCGAGGGACAAGTCAGCAGCACGCTATCAGTGACACCTAACGAGGAGAGGAAGGAACTATCATCTGTATACGGGCATGGAGAAAAAGGCAGAAAAAGGCAAAGCCCTTCTAGGCTCAGCGAGAAGCTCTTACGTCCTTGCCCATGGGCTGTTACCCAGCCTGCCCCTCCAGAGCGGCCAGGGCAAGGACTCCTTCCTAAGAGCTCCCTCCCAGGGTGGGCAGGAAAGCAAACCAGCTGGAGGCTCTGCTGACCTCTTCCTCCCTTCTATCAGAGGAGGAGGTGCTCTGAGAGACAGAGCTGGAAAACCACTAGAGAAGGAAGCAGGACGGCTGTTGCACAGGACACGCGGCGAAAGCTCCGGAGCCTTGTACAGCTGGGAGGTGAAGTGGGGCTTATTCGCGGGGACAGTCCCTGTCAAACAAAGAAACCTGGTCCCCCCCATAGAGCTGGGTCAACGCATCCTCCAGCTCCCCTAGAGTGAGGAGCTGGACCTTGTTCTTGTCGTTCTCGGCAATGACCGCCCAAGCCTTCCGGTGGTTGGTGTCCACCTCGCAGCAGGCACTCGCCCAGATGTGGCTGGGTTTATTAACCCTCCCCTTGGCAATATAGTTGTTCCCAGGCACGGCACCCACGACAGCGTAGGTGGTATTACAGCCCTGGGTCCTCCTCATCATCGTTTGCTGCTCGTAGTTGTTCCAGGCGCCGCCGTTGAGTTTCTCATCCTGGGGCACTATGTTGGTGAGGGTGAAGGTAGCCGTCCTGCTGCTGGAGTCGAGGTGATGGCCGCTGGGGTTCAAATGGCCGCGGTTCAAACCTGTCAGGTTCTTGTAGTCTTTCAGGATAGCCTGGCTCTTGCTGAGTTGCTTTAAGCTGATGTTGAAATAACCTAAGAGGGTCCGCTCTCTTTCCATACTTTTCGAATAAGTTGGACTCACCAGCTTGACAGGTAAAGAGAAAAATGTGTTAGTATCGGGGATGGGAGTAATGGAGCAGGTTTCTCTGAAGCAGAAGTCTCTGAGTGCCGAGTACCCATTTTTTTGTCATCTCAGTGTACGAAAATGCATGAATCGGAGAGAAATCATAAAGCTGCCCCTCCCCGATGAACACAAGGGATTTAGAGAGAAAAAAAAGCTCAGAATTTGACTGCTCTCAATTTGACTTGTGACCTTTGAAATCCAGCCTGCAGCCTGCGGTGGGAGTGTGGGTAGAGGCATGAGACAATGAGCATTTTCCACTCCCAGGTTTGAAAGATGACTTTGGCAAGACATCTTCCCTGCCGTATCTGGTTCCCTTTCCTCCCTTCTCCACATCCCACATCTGCCCAGGGCTCTCCCCACTTCTTCCCACCCCCATTAATCACATCCAACCTTCATCACCGGCATCTAATCACGCTATCATCAGCCCTGGCCTTTGCTCTGTTCAGCCCCATTTCCACGAGTTCTCTTGGTCTCTGTGAAAGGTCTTCATGCCTTTTTTAATCCCATCTGTCAACACCCTAGTGTTTTACAAGCTTAAGGAAAACAAGCACACAGATATCCTCCTTGAAGGCTGGGTGTCTTAGGGACTCCTTGAAGGTGGACAGGATAGGAAGAGGATGAGCAGAAGAGCCGTGGAGGCCACAGGACTCCCAGGAGGAGATGAGAAGGACCCAGCCCCTTCTCCTCTTCTCCTGCTTGGGAAGAAGTATGTGTGGTTGCTGCAGGTGTATCACACTCCTGAAACACCGGTGTTTGCCTTCTCTAACCCCATACACAGGGAGATGGGCTGGGAAACCAATCCCAGAGATGACGTTTCCCTGGGAGGGCTATAGTTCATTGCGAAGATGAAGCTTTTTGCTCAGTCAGCAAAAATACCTCGATGCAAGTGGGATCTGCTACTGCACTGCTAATAATATGTCTCAGAGCTGATCTGTGCCAGAGAGCACAGATGTGTTCCTTCTGCAGCATCACTGAAAATAAGTCAGAAATGATCAGCCTCTTAAAGGAGCTCATAATCCCCAAAGAGACCTGGGGAACCTAAATACTGCAAAAAGACCTCTGAAGAAAGTTAAAAAAAATCACAGATTTTGCAGATGGCTTGGGTCCACGGTCTAGGAGGAAAAGAGAGGTTTTTACCCCTTCTAAATGTGGAGGCTGCAGTGGTGCAACACCAAATTAGTTGCTTGGGTTCCTATAAGTAACAAGTGCAAATGCTTTTTTTCATAAATATAACACCTTTCTTTTCATATTTAGGGAAACATATTTAGCCTTCCTCTGGAACAGGGCATATGGCTTTCTTCCGTGGCTCATTTTCACCTCAATTCCCTACTGCTACTGTGCCCCCAGCAATGACCTGAATTTCCTCTTCTTCTGTTCCATAATTTGCTTGGTCTTTTTTACTGAAGTTCTGAAGTTTGTCAGAAGGATGTTTGCAGAGGTCTATGTGTCTGGCGGACCCTTCTGAACCAAGCCTGAGGCAATGGTGGTATGAGGCAACTGCAGGCGGATGGAGATCACGCACTTCTGACTCGACTGATACTGATCCTACTCACTTTTCACTGCCTGAAAACACTCAAGAAATTCACCCAGCGTTAACCTAACCCTCTCATCGCTGAGTGCCTGTGCCTAGACTTTTTCACTGGGTCATCTCACCTGATTCTGAGTTTCTCTGCACTTCTCTCATGCCACTTACACAGCCAAACTGACTCTTAAATGGGAGGAAATAAGCTGTCAGGAACACAAAACAGCTCAGGGCGAAGTGGAGATCAGGGTCCAGCACAGCTGGTCCCTCAAATTTAGCTGCTGTTGGATGTCTTTTCCCCATCGTTTGTTCCCCCATCACAGCACTGGACAGGGAGGGGGGTCATTTGACTTAATGTAATGTAAATTAATGTAATGTAATTTGACTTAATGATCCTGTAAGGCCAATGTGGAAAAATGGGCACTTTTAGGATATGACTCATCTCATCCTCCTGCTGATGTCTCAGACGCATCAGAGGAATCGTGTGGTGAAGGTGTTTGAAGTTAGATGAGATGAATCCCATCCAGTGGGTCCATTTGCATGTGTGTGGGGGTGGGAGAAGAAAGAACTGTTCGGTTAAATGCTGCAGTTCATCTTTTAATGACTGGAGGGTGACATGCTGTAAGACAGGACACTCACCTGGGGCTCAACCAGCCATGTTTTAGGTCTCTTGCCAGGTCCAGGCTGGTAGAGGTAAGCAGAATACACAGGAATACGCCTGCTCTTGTCGTACAGGGTGGCAAAGTAATACTGGTTCTTGTAACGCTGGCAGATCCAGGCTGGGCTCTCCGGCTCCAGGGCTTCATTTGGGGGGGTTTCCCGGAAGAAAAACTGAGGGCATGAACTTTCAAAGGATGTCACCACCTCGCTGCGTCCCAGCCAGAGGCAGCTCGCCGAGATCTGCAGCAGCAGCAGCAACAGCATCGCAGGAAGGATTTCGAGTGAAGGGCTCTTGCTCACCTGGAGGGCAAATGCAGAGCTACACTCAGCTCAGAGAAAAGCTCATCATGGCCTGGAGTCATTTTTGTGCTTGTGGGACACGGCTGGCAGAGGAGAGGACTATGAGCGACCAAGGAGGGGACAACTTCTCTCCTCCTGGGTATGGGAAAATCAACAGGGGAATAAGGGTGAAATCTAAAATAGGTTTTAGGTGCCTAGAGAAGGCAGCAGTGGGAGAATTTAACCCGTCTGAGGAGGGATCCAAACACACCCCAGATCTAATCAGCTCACCCAGCGAAGTTTTCCTGGAACTGAGGCATGGTGTTGGGACAAGGCCACCTTGTTCAATCTACCTGTGTTGGCCAAGAGCTCAGCTTTCGCATTGGCACTGGAGAAAAAAAGCCTGAAGCAACCCAGGGGCTGGAAGCCCCTATTTCAGAATACCATCTTGCTCCCGTCTGCTCCGAAGACCTTCCCACAGCAGACGACCTGCAGCTGGGCACGTACGCTGCTCAGCCACTTACAATGCTGAGCTGGGCTTTAGTCTTGCAGGGGATTTGGAAGGGAAGTAACAGGGATGCTGTGCTTCCTACGAGTCTCTGGCCCCATACAAGCTCACGGAGATATGCAGCTCTTCTGTAACTCCTCCATGCTTGCAGCAGGATTAATCTCTCCTAAAGTTAGGTCAGCTGTTTAACCCAAAGTGGTCCAGCTTGGGGTCCTGGCTCTCAGCTGACATCGGGAAATGTGTGTCCTGCTGCTCAGCTTGCATTCGCAGGTTGTCCAACCCCAGACAATGAACTTACAGAGAAGGGGCCAAGGAGGTGGTAGCAGCAAGCACAAGGGATGATGTCTCTATCTCATCGGCACCCTGGCTGCTGCTTTAGCAATGCAGATTGTTTTTCCTGTACAGTAAAAGGAGCTGGTACAGGAATTTCTATTTTTTTAACAGAAATAGGTCCTATTTTGTCTTTCTCAGGCCTTGACATGATTTTCAGCAGTCAGCAAGATCTTTCTTTTTGGAGAAAACTGCTGAAAAATTCCCTGTGGTGCTGGCAGTGATGCAGGGTGCTTTATCTTCTTTCAGATGCACCGCAGGCTTTGGGATAGCAGTTGTATTTCCATTTTCATTACTAGGCATTTGACGTAGTGGTTTTAAAATAATTAGCATTTTAAATAAGGCAGGCAGGACAAGCAGCTAAAAGGATTCATGGGAGAGAAAGCCGCCACGGCCTCTGAAACACAAAACCCACCTTTGGCTAGGGGAGGGTCTCAGCTGAGGACTACTGAAGGCTTGAAAAGTCACCTTGCACATCTGCCCTTTCCTTATTCTTTTCCCTGACCCTCACCTATTAATTTCCATTGGATCCAGGGTACTGAGCTAGACAGACCCTTGGTCTGACCCAATACACCGGGTCCTTTATCTCTTTACGAGCGCTGGATCAGGAACATGGTGACCAGTAAGCTGGAAACTGAGAAAAGTGAACCACAAGAAGTGACTTATTACAGTACTCTGCAGAGCATGACCGTATCCGCCCTAGCAGGCAGAAAAGTTACTGAAAAGTCCTTCTTTTGCACCGCCCCCTCCACGAGCTAAAAATATATTTAACTAACTTAATATCAGATATATAGAAGCCAACTTACCGTGTGAAAGAGCGGCACACAAGTATTTTTATTCACAGGACTCTGCTCGCGGCCCCAAAGTGGTAGAGGACTTTCAAATGCCTCTGCTACAGTCTGAAACTGGCTGCGACCTTAGGGCGGTTTATATATGATCTCCAGGGAGGCAGGGCTGTTAGATTTCTCAAACAGAGTTTAAAGCAAGTTTGTCCAGGGGTGGAGCCAGGACCTGTGTTTTTCCAGAGGTTTTTTGCAAGGTCATGGGTAGAATTATGGTACTCGATAAGCTTCCCCCCCCCGCCTTATTCAACAGGTTGATGTGAATTTTCCAGGTGACTTGGCAACTGAAACTTAATTATGCAAGGTGTTTTATGGCATTTCTGATAACCTTGGATCAAGTCTTCCCTACAGCTGTTGAGCCAAACTCTGTCAGTGGGCCAAAATAAGACCTTGAATCTACTCTTTCCCAATGTTGTACATGAAAGAGGGTACAAACCCAACGCCATCTGCTTGGTGCATGCTGTAATCGACTGGCAGAAATTTGTAAGATAAGTGATATTGCCAGATCAGGTGTAAAGGAGTGCCTGGCTGCACTAGCCACCCTCAGATCAGGAGGGGACTCTGCACCGAGCATCTTCAATGCGTCTTGTACAGCCTTTGTCAGGCTCCTGTGCTGCAGGCAGGGGCATTCAGATACAACCCAATGCCTGGTGTTCCCTCTTAGCTAACCAAGACCTTGCTGGAGCCTAGGCAACAATCCATCCTCAGAGAGATGTCCCAGACATGCAGGAGAAATTGCAATCATCAGGATGAATAATTAAAAAAACCAGGACAGAATCTGTTTTCCTACAATTAGACATCTCAGTTCACCATCAGGCATCTCTTTGGGGGATGGGGGGATTGAGAGCAGCCCTGCGGAGAAGGACCTGGGGGTGCTGGTGGAAGAAAAGCCGGACATGAGCTGGCAGTGTGCGCTCGCAGCCCGGAAGGCCAACCAGATCCTGGGCCGGGTCAAGAGCAGCGTGGCCAGCAGGTCGAGGGAAGTGATTCTCCCCCTCTGCTCCGCTCCGGTGAGACCCCACCTGGAGT
>JAVKLA010000005.1:4109907-4203113 GCA_034782735.1 Sagittarius serpentarius | reverse complement strand
CCGTCCGTCCGGCCGGCCGTCCGGCCGTCCGTCCGTCCTTCCTTCCGTCCGTCCTTCCTTCCTTCCTTCCTTCCGTCCTTCCTTCCCCCAGTGGTAAAAGCATACTTCATAAGCTATAGCAACACTCACAACGATGCTTTGATTTCATGAACAGGATGGTCTGTACAGAAACTAATCCATGCTGTGGTTTCATACAGACATATTTTTAAGAGGTTGAAATATCTTTACTTATTAATACAACCTGTTTATTAAGACTCCTTTGATTTCTCTTCCTGGAAGACGTTTGTGCATTACGGCCAGGATTTCACCATGTAGGTGGACACCCAAATCTTGTTGAGACTTGGCTGGTTTGAAGCTGCTCCGAGATATGCTACCAAGGCGGTCTGAGGCATGGAGCACACAACTTTGGAAAAGAGGTTGAGGGCTTCAGGCTTGTTGAGTCTGGCAAGCGGGAGGCTGAAGGGCAGCCCAATAGCTGCCTACAGCTACTTGGAAGGGCAAAGATAACAGAGTCAAGCTCTTTGTGGTAGAGCCAGGCACTGTAACAACGGGCAGCAGCTGCAGACTGTGGCTTGGGAGGTGCAGGTTGGACAGCAGGATAAAAAATGTCTCTAGGCAGATAGTACAGTGCTGGACAGGTTGTTGGGAAATGACAAATGATGAATCGTAAAGGTGACTCAAGGCTTAGCTGGATGAAACCATGGCTAAGCCAGTCGAGAGCTGACAGTGCTTCTTCTTCAAGCAGGAGGTTGAATTAGAGACCTCCAGCTGATGTTGCCAACAAACATTTCTATGACCCTATGGCAAAGGCACCTCCCATCTTCTCCCCCCACTGTCCTGCCCTGCCCCGGCACACTCAGATATTGTCTGGAAAATTATAACAAGGCACTAGATGGCCAAATTCCCTGGTCCTGAGAGTTGTACATTGAAGTCTTTCTACAGCCCAAAGCCACAAAACCCACACCACATACCTCAGGAAGCCAAGAGGAGGACACGTTTCCAAATTCCTGGTTCAGACTCCTCTGGGAGATAGACAGCAACCAGATGAGACCCCCTCAACTCGTCTCCCCCCACAAGGAGAGACTGATGATCTCCAGTGGTCTCTGCACCAACCCCGTTCCTCTGCTAGCCATATAAAAGCACCCCACCGTGAGAACTGCTCTTCAGCCACTCGGGAGCCCCAGGTTGGCCCTCTCTGCAATAAACACAGGCTGTGTTACTGCACATTAATTATGCTGAGGGTAATTAGCAGTTACGTCAACAAGAAGACTTCCAGTTAGGCTGCTGTCTCACTCTGTATGGAAATCAGGTTGTTGATTGTAAGCAGAAATATGTCAGGCCAAACTCCAGAGGCAAAGCCTCATCACTAATTAGGAAGAGCAGCCCCTTTGCTCAGGGGTTATGCCTTGGGTCGTCTCTGCCGGACTTGGCATCCCCTGAAGCCCCTGGATGTGGCACGGCAGGAAGAGCCAGCTGTCCACGGTGGGCAACCCTGATCTTCACTTCACCTCCGAAGATGTCATTCAGCGCTCACTCCATCTAGCCAGAAGAGATGTGGTAATGCTGCATCGCAGGAGGGTGGCAGATCCTGCCCATATACAGGCACCATCTTCTGTTAAGAGACAGGAAGTTGTGATTTAAGAGAAAACCCTCGGTGGTGCTTAAGTTGCCAGGAGAGACCTTATTCCTGTTAAGTATCATCTTAACTATGTGTTTTGGCATTTTGTATTTTTGTGACTTTCTTGCCGTTACTGAAAAGTCCAGACTTCTAAGTAAACAGATCCTTCATTCATAAATCTTGCTCAGTGCTCATGCTCACTGATTCCTGAACATATTTGTGATAAAAAGATTCAGACATAACACTTAGCTTTTGGGAAGGTGATAAAACCACTGGGTATTAAATGCTAAAATGCCATTTGAGTTGGTCTTACGAGTTCATTCAACAAACTTACTAAGTTTAAGTTAGGATCTGTGTTCAAGAGAGCATGAGCAAACAGCCTGCTCTTCCCAACTGCAGGGAGATGGTTTTTCTTACAGCGAACAAGGAGCACGAGCCAGCCACTTCAGTTGAGTGCATATAGTGGGAGGTCAGCGTGAAACCCTTTGCATTTTGAGTGCCTGAGACATAAGATGTTAATGTCTTCCAAGTGCATTTCAAGGATGTATATGTTAAAGACTGTGACTAAATCTAAAAATCAAGAAAATCTGCTCTCAACTACCTGCTACTTAAAATTTGCATCTGGAATATAAGCTGAGGACCAGTGGGAATAGAGAAACAGCACTCAGACACAGAGGCCTGCTGCTGCATCACGATGTGTGGGCGAAGAAAGTAGCCAGGACTCAAATCCTGGCCAGGAACATTTCCTAATTAAGCTGGATTCACAAGAAACTGGCCCTTGAAGCCAGACTTAACACAGACAAACAATTGCAACAACCCCCTCCTAGCTCACCCCATCAAAGTGACTCAGACTCCCAGATTTGCTTCTGGAGCTCTGTTGATGGCTAAGCAGGATTCGCCCTGTTGAAGAGGTAGTTCTCAGCACTCCCCGTAGAATCAAGAGAAGATGAATACACATTTCCAGGGCACAGTTCACACCAGGCAGATGAAGCGAATTATACTATAAAAGTGCTTATTTCTCTCTGATGACTATAAGGGATCCCAGGGTGACAAGCTCTGATTTACACCTCTAAGATTACACGAGATGAGTCCCACTTTATGTTACCATCTCTATATACATGATGTCTATTTTATATCACCTACTTAACCAAAGCATAACACAAAAATACTAAAGCTATCCTTTTCCAAAGCCCTTTCCTTATGGACAGACCTCAGATGCAAACAGCCCCTCCTCAGTCATTCTCATGACCTTGGCATGTCAATCCAGCAGGAACTTGGGGGGATTTTCGTAACCTTGCACTCGCAGCACCTTTCCTGTGTGGCAGGATGCTCTCTTGAGAGAACAACAGAAAAATAATCCGTGTAGCAAGGAATAGGAGGGAAGGATGCGCTTCATGCAATTCAGTCTTAACATTCTTAGATCCAGTCATATGATGACGTTGGAGAAGTCAACAGAGGGTGAGGTCCATAGATATTTTTCTTACTTCTTGGCAGGGTTGGCTGGGTTTAAAGTAGTGCTCTGCAGGTTACTCAAGCCCAAAATAGCTGTTAGCACCAGAAAAATCACCTAATGTGAAGACGAGCTCATGCTAAACTAGCTATGCGCTAGATGAAAATTTGGGATGCTTGAGAATTGAAGTGAAAAGCTCTTTGTGCAGGTGACTTGCTCTGAGTCAGACCTCCTGCCAGACCAAGAGCTAGCTCATGGATGCAATGGAGCACATCAAAAGTCAGCTTATGCCTGCTCTAGGCTGACTCGTTCCCTTGTGATGCAGCCTTACCCTGTAACACTCCCCTTTCAGCCCAAATAGAGGACCTCAGCGGGCTGAGCAGAACCCAAGAGAACCAGTGACGCTTCCTTTGTGGCTTGGTTTTCTGCTGGAGATACCACTTCATGGAACATGGCCATTGCCAATAGGATGCAGGAGAAAATCCTGAGTTCTGACGCGACAGAGGCAGAATTCAATGCTCGTTTTCACTATAAGCATGTGGAGAACAAGTTTACTATAAAAATATACCTATGTCCGTAATAAGCAAGTGGGGAAATTTGAAGTGGGTATTTCCAGGAGTATGTCAACAAGATACGGTGAGTCACGAACTGTGGTAAGCTAAACTCAGCATTTCCTTTGTTTTGTGGGTTTCTGCACTGACATGGTTTTGAAAGTGTTGTATACGGGCAGCACCCGTCCTTCCAAGTAGGAGAGAGAGGAATGGGAACACGGATGGCTGACGGGTCTGCAGGTCTAACTTGAGCAGGGTGAGAAAATGAGCCGTAACAATGGGCAAATTCTTCAGTGATGAACAAAGATTTTCCTCAAAGAGAGGCAGACATGAACCCAGCAGGGAAATGCAGAAACCTGCACGCAGCCAGCTCAGACCTCGCCTCAGTTGGCTCTTTGATGCCTTTCCCAAGATGAAGGCGCTTCCCTAGAACACAAAACTCTTCGCAGCAAGGACCAACTGCCAGGACCCATCTCTCAGCAGGGGATATTTGCCAGGGCAGAGAAGGTAGCTGATGCGGTTAGGGAAGCATTGGGCGGCAGCAGCCGTGTGTCTAGGCAAGCTGCAACAGCAGCTGACCTGCAGTCCACCATATGGGTTTAACCAGAGGCTGTTTCACTCTTGAAAAGCAAAAGCAGAAGTATCTGCTGACACCAGTGAGGAAAGCAGCCCAGCACAACTGTTTTATAGGAGATGCATTTGAAATCCAGACTGGCTGGTAAGAGGCAGATCCCATTAGTAACAAATCTTTGGAGGGTTTTTTATGTGTTTCTGCATGTTTAATCTTTGGGGTTGGACCACACCTGGTTGCCCTCAGTAGATCTCTAGGTTGCCTTGGTAGAAAAAGTCAGAATCACCAGTTCTGAGTATAGATTGTTGCACCTGGGCAGAGCAAGAGCAAATGCCACCAGCGGCATCTGGGAGTGGGGAACCCTAAACCAGAAGCACACCAACCTCATGGTGGAGGTACTGGATGCAAAGTGGTGGGCTTGCTCAAACTGTTCATTGCCTACACTTGGAGACACCAGAAAACTTGGGATGGAGTCAACCTTGAGCAGCCTGATCTAGCACCGATGTTAGATCTGCTGCAAGCAATAGTTTGGACTCTCCAGAGCTCCCTTCCAACCTTTTGATGACCTGTTTGTGCTTGCCTGGGCTCCACAAGACGTGAAGTGTAGCTTCAGCAGGAGCCAAATCTGTGTCTCTCGTGCTCAGTGTGTGGACACTGATCCCACGGGAGGATGAATGAGGAGACTGACCTGGAATTTGCCACCTACATATCTTTTTTTTTTTTCTCCCTTTAACTCCTGTATCTGCAAAAACTAGAAGTTTTTGTTAAAAAAAACCCCACTTTTCTATGGTTACAGAGGACGGTCGAAGGAGTCAGCGTGGAGTCAAGTGCAACCTCAAATGTCACAAGGCAAATCTTTATAAAACCATGGGCATTATGAAGAAGATCCGGAGAGTTATTCAAAATACAACCAAAATACAGGTCAATGAGGGTAAGGCTGGAGCAGTAAGAAGGTTTAGAGCTTGGTTTCTATGTCCTGGTTCTTGTTTTTATGTCAGCCGCAGACCTAAATCACAGAAATTAGCACAAAATGCATTGGCTGATACTTTTCATCTTTTTTCAGCGGTAAGAAAAGTTTCTGATAAATGCAGAGCTGTTACCATCAGCCCAACACAGTATCCTGGGAGGTGCGCTACAGGAAACACGACGCTGAGAACGGGACTCTTTCTTTTTGTACCACTCTTACACTTCCTCCTGGATATTCCCTGTGGATGCTTTATTTCGAAAGCACTTTGGGGTTAGTGGCACAAACTTGCCATTAAAATCCATGCATTTATTTAATATCAGCCTTTCAAAACATAATTCTGCAGAATTAAAACTGGTAACACCCCTCTTTATTGTAACCTAGGGCAACTGCTCAGATAGATTATTCCATTACAGAGCTCATCTCTCCTAAAGATCACAGGTGCCCTCCAGCTATTTGGGTATTATTTGTCAGTGCTTATAACATGAAGTCTTCTGCTCATTCGAGATTCTTTCTCCAAGTGTCGTGCTGTATATTGAACTTTTATTTTTGCTCTTGGAAATCACTCAGACGTTCAGAAGAGAAAAGAGAGGAACAGACTTAAAGATATTATTTACTCTCAAACTACTCCTTCGTCCTCGAAATTAATTTTGTTTAGCATCCATTCAGGCAGCTCATCTAGGTAGCCTTTAAAAGGCTGCATGTTGTTTATTCTCAGTCATCCAAACAAACTGGCCTGCAGGAACAATCTGTCCCCGAAGATAAGTAAATAACATTTATTAATGGCAGGAAAAAACTTATAGCTTTATTGGTTTCTCTACCAGTCACGGACTGACTTTCTAGTAGAAGATGAATTTCAGTGCAAGTTACAAACATTGCAATTAATATTTTTCAATCTCATTACTGCAATTAATTGCAATAAGGTGAGATAACATTATTGATAAACAGGGCGGGGGGGAAAGCCAGTATGGAGAATTTTGTTATCTACCTTCTGTCCAGTGATGCTCAAGGGCAAAATACACACAGACGCAAGGTATTAAAAACTCGACTTTTTTGTTTTCTGACTACGTTGTTTGAACAAAACCCATCCTGAAAGTCCCTCCTTCCTAGCCTGAAAGCTGTCAGGCTCTCAGCAATCTACATCAGCAAGCAAATACAAGGCAACCAGGTTTTACTTTCCAAAACAACAACTATTTTTATACATGCATTTCACTCCATTCCATCCAGGGCATTCGAGAGACGTCACACAGGAGGAGGAAAACAGCCCGCCCGCCGCACCGCGCTCTGCACGGCACCGAGACGTCGCGCTGGGGAAGGGGCTTTTCCCAGGACCCGCCACCCCTCTGCGCTGCTTTGCAAAAGGGAAAGCAGAGCCGGGAGGTTTTTCAGTCATTGTTTTTTCAGGAGAAGCAAAGCTGCCCTGCTCAGTGTCAGCAACCCCGATACAGGAAAGGGGGTTGCGTGCAGCGTGTGCTAGATAGCGTTCAGCTATCGCGCGTAGGAAGTGGTGCGACACTTCCACGTACGCAGCAGTTACTCAGACCGCAGCACCTTGGTTTCGGCTGGGGACTGACACGAGTGCAGCAAGCCAGCTGTCTTGGATCCTTACCCCAAAGCAGAAAAGCTCTTTATCTTTGAACCGAGATACTCAAGTCAGCAAGAGCTGAACTGCAACTGGGTTTCGCTGGCAAAACACGATGATGTTCACTTAACTTGCAAACACAGGGGAAATTCTTTATGAGAAATGTCAGACCTGGTCCTCCTTTGACTTGTCTCTGCTGTTATGAAAAACACCTCACCGGTTGCATGAATGGGAGCCAAGATTCCCTGAGCTTCAATCTCAGCTTTGACAGGGACTTGCCGAAGGACCAGTGCAAACTCCAAAGTCCTCTGCCTCAGCCTCCCTACCTCGATATGACCGACACAAAACACTTGGGAGCTTGGGAGTGTCCTAAACAGCACAGCAGATGGACATGGAAAGGACATTTAATCCATCGCCAGCCTCCAGAAAGGTTCAACCCAGAGTACACCATTCCTGGCAGCTGCCAGGCCCATCTACTCACAAAAACTTACTGTAGACTCTACCGCATGCCTGGGCAATGCATGCCTACCTGCATTACCTAACTGCATTGGCTGCCCTTGCGGATGGATTATTTTTTTTTTCCTATTGTAAACCCTAAGTGCGTTTGTTACTGAAATTGCTGAAAGGCTGATTTAACGTTCAGTGCATCAGCACTTCAAAGAGGAGGTGGTCAGCCTTCCTGTACTAGAACCTGTGATTCAGGGCAGCTCCACAGTTTCATAATGGAAAAGATTTTTTTACGTAAGCGAGGCAACAGGAGAAATAACACACAGATTCGCTCTTTATTTTAGGTCCCAAAATCTGCTCTTTCCCTTAGTGAATGCTTTTATGACTAACCATTATTTTTGTTCTTTAAAAGTGTCTGCTTTGAAGAGTTTTGAAATTCAGATTTGCAAATGCTTGTAGCTGAATGCAAGCGTGCCTGAGTGCTTGACTTGTTTCTCAATTTAAAAATAAATGATAACGAGACCTCAAGTACAAAGTTCGCTAAAGTGAAGGAAAGAAGCATCATTATAGGTACGGTCCCTCTCAAGCTCTTCACTGACCTCAGCATCAGGAGGTGGCATACAGAAAGTAGAAACTAGGTCAGCTTCAAAAAGATAAGCCTCCGTGTATGGCTGGGACTAAATCAGAAAGGCCAAAACGTAACACAAAACTGATCCCTTCTTACGTGCTGCTCAGTACCCAGAAGCAGCAGGCACCTTCAACTTGCCTGGGTCTCAGGGACTTTTCTGAGATACTTAAAAATAGCCACTAGAAGTTGTCTTGGGGAACTTGAGCAGGGCGAGAAGATGCTTTCATATTAAGAAAGGGAAGAAGTCATGCTTATTCTTTAAAAAAAAGGATTGGTAGGAAAAGACAGATCTGGAACCTGGAGGATGAACTTCATTTCATCCCGGAATGACTGCTGAGACACACTTTCTGCAAGCACTTGGAAAGTAACAGGAAAGAGGAGTTTGTCAAGAACAGGTTTTCTCAAATGGTAACAGACCTTGTGGGTAAGGGAGAGGCAGATGATTTCATATTGCTTCTCTGTACAAAGACTTCGGACCATGTCTCCCATGGCATTATTTGAGAGACCGGAGGCTGATGCAGTGCACTGGGATACACGCGGGAAGAACTCGAGAGCGCTTCCAGGGAGCTGCCTTCAATGGTCCACACCAGAGTGGAAGAACATCGCTGCGGGTTTCCACAAAGCCTGTCCAAGGTCCTGTTCAATGTCTTGGTAGCTCAGGTGATGGAGGAGACCATATCCTTATTAAATTCACAGATTGCTCCAAGCAGGCAAGGAGTCCAAGGACAAGGGGGAGCGAGACTATTATTCAAAGAGATCAAAACAAATTAGAGAAATATTCTGGGGGAAAAAGAACCACCTTGAAATTCATACGCACGGTAGGAGAGCCTTCAAGACATATCAAGTAACTGTTCCACTTCACCCTGCACTGCTATCCCCACCCCACCCCCACAATTAGAGTTAATAAAGATCTGACAAGTGGAATGGATTGGATAGAGACAGAGGTACCGCGGGGCCAGACCAGCCTGGGCAGCCGTTGGAGGGCAGAGAACAAGACTGGTATTGTAGGTATCATCAGCTCTAATCTGAGAGTTATGGTGCCTAAAGCTGTTGGTATCTGGTGGTGTGATACTGGCTGCGATGGTGCTGAATCCTATAGTTCACCGTGCCGCAGTACGCAACGGCATCATGATACAACATTTTGGTATGAGCTTCCTCAGATATTCAAATGCCATCCCCAACACCAACGTCAAACTAAGCGAGACTCAGTGCAGTTTGGGTGAGACATCAGGAAGGTTTCTCTAACTTTCTGGATACTGGAACAGGCTCTCTGGGAAGATAGTGGGGTCTCCATTACGGGACGTCCTTCCAGTAAACCACAAGCATAATTACTTCTGGGGTTTGGTTGGGAGATGCATGGGATGACCTCTGAGATCAGCTACACGTCTCTGTCTCTAATCTTATGACTGTGCTTGAGTTCGCTGTGGATTTACTGTGCGCCTGAGATCAAATGACAGGTTTTTGGAGATGTTTTCCTCCCACCACTAAGTCATAAAACTGAATCTTGCTGTTACCCTGAAAATTAGTAACTAGTGAAAATGTGCCCTGAAGGTGTGAAAGACTCCACAACTGCCTGATTAAACAACACCTCATATGCTTCTGACCAAGACCCTTCCAAAATGTTAAAAAGGGCACGATTTCTTTGCCAGTGTCTTTCAGCTTAGTGTCTTTGCAGCTGCCATCACGTCTCTATAGATTTGGTCTTTAGCTGAGGGAAATGAAGACAAGTCTTCCTTGAAGTCCTTCAGCTCGGTTGCACCTTTCCCAATAGCAGTGATGAAGACATCTTTTGCTATTCTGAGCCCTCTGGGGAACACGCAGCAATGACAGTTCAGAGTCAGAGCTCCTTTCTTCTTTCATTTTACCCCGTCTTTTAACTGTCTGGATCTGCCAGAGACACCAGTGCCTGGTGCCACTTTCATCTCTCTTTTCTTTGAATGTGGAAGACTGTAGACCATCGTGGGTGGGGAAGATATACTCCCATTTGTGGGTAGGTGCCTCCTGTTAAAGTCCTCCTTTTCAATCACCAATTCCTGTGTCGCCAAAATTTGACTAGACCACGTAAAAAAGATGCATCTGTAACTGGAGGTAGCAGAGGTCTCAGCTGGAGAAGGCTTCTGGGAAAACCAACCTTGTATCACAGATGCCTCCAGTGGGTTCCTCTTGTTGCAAAGGGTGAGAGGAAAACAAATGGGAACCAATGAAAGGTGGCTGGCCAGTTTTACGCAGCTGACAGCAGTCAAACCACCTAATTCAGTAGCTCTGGGTTGAAGTGGCAACACTTACAGTCAAAATACACCCTGAAAACAAAGCCACAACCCAAGAGCCAGTTACCAAACTCATAGCGGTTTCCTGACCATCACAAGGGGGGACTTTAGGCCCTAGGACGTGGGAATCTGGACACGTGTCACCTGCACCTGAGCCCAGCTCAGCACTCCCCCATGATGTGCCCAGAGTGGCACTAGAGAGGACCACAGGAAGACAGTCTCCATCTTCCTCTTCAGATGAGGTTGAAGCTCTGCAGAAGGCCTGGGAGCCACATGAGCACCATGAGACACAAACCTTCATCTGTCTTTAAATTCCCCCTTGGTCCCCATCCAGCCTTCTCTTCTTTCCTTTGAATTTTACTATTCTGCTTCGCTTCCTCTCCTGACTCGCCTGGACCCCATAGTGCTGCCCTCCTCCCTTCCTCAGTCCCTGTCCCAGCTCCCTACAACCTTGGCTTCAGTTTCACTATCTTTAACCTCACCATATGTTTACTCCTATATTAGATATACTAATTAATATTAGATTAATATAAATATATTTGTTCATATATCAGAAACCTGTATATAGCAGACAATATAGGCAGAGATGCTTTTATATGCTATGTATTCATGTAGCATATTGTACCCATGATAGGCAGATCGCGGTGACGTAATCATACAGACCATCTATAGTTTCTGAAGGTTCAAAACCACCAAAAGCATAGCTGCATGATGTTTATTCTCCTGGTACTTGTGGTCCTGTCCTCCCATCTTCCTTGCGTCAACAGCAATTTTTTAAGCATTAGACCACGTGCTTCCTACCAGGCATAGCTTCGTACCATACGATGGAAGGGAAATGAAGGCTCTTCTCTCTGAACAAAATGTCTATTGCAATGGAAGTGATTTTTCGCTTTCCCCCAAATGGAACATCCAACACAGGCCATTTCTGTGAGCCTTGTTTCTCACTGGGCAGAGACAAGGTCATGGGCACTCTGGGTCATCCTTTGCCTCCGGCCTTGGTCATTCACTACGTACCTCCCAGGTGACTTTCAGGGCTGTGTTTAGGGGTTTGACTTGTCTCCATGTCAGCACTGCAGATGTTATTCCTTTCCCATCCAGCTGTCTGTCCTGCCAGAAATGACCCCCTTCAACATAGATCTTGTGGGAGCAAAGCAGCACTTCAGGTGACATCCAATTTATGAGCAGTTCGTGAATCTGAAACAGCTACCTTGACAGACCTGCACAATTTATTCACACTATTCTCCTTTGAGTTCCAGCAGAGGCTCTTTCAGAGGTGGAAGGTCTATGGGACTAGCAGACCATGGCTGCCCCTCTTTGTGGTGGGCCAGCGTAAGCAGATTTGGGCTCTAGCTTTCCTGGAGTGAGCCCAGTCCCCCAAAAATCAAAAGACTTTTAACTGCACAACATTAATTTCTAACCCCTTCCTGGGTGCTTGTTTCAATTTAAGTTCATTTAAATGAAACGGAGCAATGAGAAAGGTAAAGGACAAAAGTTCAGGGAGGGCACGAATGGGGAAGAAGGACAGCTGTCGTTTTGGGACAACTATTGAGGAAGAAGAGCGGGAAGTGGTTGCACTTTGTCAACGTTTGAGGAAACAAAGCAGCTACATAGGTGGTGCAAAAACCACAGGGAAGACCTTCAGGAAGGAGGTTTTGGAGGAGGATGTAAGGGTGGATGCCATGAACAAAAGCAGAGTTCCAAAGACCCAGCCATTGGGAGAGAAAGCTTTCCTCCAGCACACAGGATGGAATAGCTCAGGAGGGATGTGTCGGACAAGTTATTCCCCCCCACACTTGAAAGTACTGAACAACGGCAATGGAAAAAGGGTGGTTTAAAATTAAGGCAAGCTCACTGTTTAGGTGTCCAGGCAAGATGGCATACAACCCCTATATTCCCTGAATTATCCACAACTCCACTTGGGTGGTGGGCAACACAACGTTGTAGGACACCCTGTGCAGCATTTAAGGGTAACCACACTTGTGCATTCCTGCTAATATTTGGTCTTCAAACCCAGAGAGGTTGCAAGAAGTGGCAGTTCCCCAACAGCAGCGCTTCTTGGACTCCTCCAGTCCCGAGTGTCCTCACCCCATGGTGACTAAAGCTCCGTGGGGCAGGGGCGAGCACACGCATGATGGAGGTGAGGTTCGGGAGATGCTGAGATTTGAAGACCAAAGCCTCACAGAGGAGCAGAAGCGGGGGAAACCCACAAAGCACTGTAGGGGCTGAAGCGTGTGAAAAGGAAACTACTGCATCTGTGTTAGGTGGTTTCTCACTCAGGGGTGGGGGAAATGTATGGTTGCAAATCACTTGCTGGGCAGAGGGTGAAAGTCATCTTTAGAGGGGGTGACACAGAGTTACTCGTGTGACTAGGGCTGAACTGCTGCTGCTGAGAGGATTTTCCCAGCTGCCCCAGGCATGGGGACTCGGGCTGCTGATCCCCCACTTCTGGGGTGGGGGTGGAAGAAAGGGACTCGTTTCTTTTCTGGTTCCTGGAAAGCGTAAAGGGGAAGGAGGGCTTATTTCCTCTTCTTTTCCAGACGGGAGACACCGCTCATGCATGTCTTTTTGAGGAAAGGAAGCTCCTCTCCACATGGTCCACATCTTGCCCAGGGAGGACAATGACGAGGCACAGCCTTGGAGCCATTCATTTTCTGCAGACATGCCTAGAAATTGTCCTCAAAGCACCACCAGCAGCCTCGAGCGCCATTTCATGGTGGGAGCCGACACAAACGGGACCTGTCCAGGAAGGAGAAGGGGTTTGTAATTCAACCCCCTAAATCTCTCATACCCCAGTCATTCCCAAAGCAGGCTACAAAGGGGACCACCTCCAGTTATTACAGCACCGTAACAGAGACAGGCGTCACTAACCGATTGACATGACACCATGTGGCAACTCAGCACCGAGGGGACTTCTCGGAGGCTTCTTGCACCGTGAAAGGAGGGATATGTTTCCGTGCAAAACACAAAGACATGACTAACATCCTACATGCATGCAGTTGCTCGCTCAAGGCTGTGACAAAGGCCTGTGATAGCTGGGCTTGCCTGGCAGGCTCACTTGTGTATGGGGGAAGAGGGTGACTTTTGATAGATGGTATTTGTCAAACGTGCTGTCCCTGCAGCATCGCCTCAGAAGGATTCAGACTCTGAATACTTGAACTGTTGTTAATGTTCAATGGCCAACACAACTCCCAAGAGCAAGTATCGGCCACGGATGGGAAGTGGAGGGAAGTTTTCCACCCTGTGTTTTCTGAGCTAGAAAGAGCTTTAGTCATGCACAGGAAACTTGCTGACTGGGAGCATGTTGGGTCATCAGCATGGACGCTTACGATGAGAGAGTGAAAAGCAGAAGCCAAGAAGGTCACACGACCATTTCTTACCCCTGAGTGCAAAAGAACAGCAAATTCTCCTTTTAAACAGATGCCCCGGTGCAGTCAGGGGATGGGAGCATCATGGTGCCTCAGTAAGCTGTTCTGATCTGCCCAGCGCTGGCACTGAGCGAGCAGCTCCCGGGCATCGTGCCCGCCTACCTCCTACTAGGCAGAGCCCTGCTTGGTGGAGGGTGAGGGCAGGAGGGTGCTTTGCCAGGCTGTTCCAAATCCCTAATCCCTCTTGGGAAGAACCTCAGTGTAATTCTGCCCCTTTGAGGCAGTACCGTCACAGGGAGAAAGCAGCAGTGCTCAATTTTATCAGGGCGTGGGGCAGATGAAGCCCTGTGGGCACTGTGGGGAGATCCGGGGTGGGGTGGGGGGGTGCAGATAAAAAGCCCTATTTCCTGCAGAATGGAAGATGAACTGGCAGGCATGTATTAGCCCTGCAGCACACCCGGCATGCCAAGTGTTGTTTTCCATCGTTCCCTGGTAGCAGCGTTCTCCTGCAGCAGCGCCCATGCCAGGCAAACCTATGAACAGCCAACACCTACAGCAGCTCTCACCAGCTCGGTCCACTGAGAACCCCAAAGAGATACCTCCCCTCCAAACACCTCTCTGGCCAAAAATACCCTTTGTTTCTTTTAACGAGGACCTGGCAGAGAAGAAGGGCTAGTTGGATACCTGCCTTTGAGTTCTGTCCCTTGCAGGCTGCGGCTTTCTCATCACTGCATCCCCCTGGTCCCCACGGCGATCTCTGGAGGTACCAAGGGATGCCTGAGGGTGCTGGGGCCAGGACAGGGTCTGGGCCTGGTTGTCTATGATAGTCCGTGGGAATGGGTGTCTGTAGGTTTCTGCTAGGCTATATGTTATGTGCTTAAATCCAAAGGACCTTAACTGCAGTTACCAGCACAAATGAGCACTGTGCATGGAAGAGCATCAGCTGCAGCTCTTCACCTGAAAAATATAGAATCATAGAATCATTTAGGTTGGAAAAGACATTTAAGATCATTGAGACCAACTGTAAATGACCTGTTGGATTAATTTTCCTTGCTTTTTCCCCCATGTAAAAATGATGTCTGAGCAGACTTGGTGTCCAAGTGGAGCTATCTAGCACTAGGTCAATCAGCACAGTTCTGGCTGAATTTTCACATCTTCTCACCATTGCAAGATCCTCCTGCTCAGCCCTGGATAACAGGAGTCAAGGGTAGGAACAAGACCCAGGCATCCTGACGAAGAGCAGAGGACAAAAAAAAGCATTCCTGCAGCCAGCTCTTACAGCTGTCTGTAAAATGAACCTCATTTACATTTCATTGCTTGGATTAAAGCATGCTCACGCTTCAATTCAGAGCTGCTGCCGTAAATTGGGGTCCCAGCAACGAAACAAAACAGTGGAGCTGAACATGTGAAAGCAGGACATTTAGTTCTGCTGCTAATGGAAGCCCGGAAACCTTGCTAAAAAAAAAAAAAACAGTCAACCAAACAAGATGAGCAGATGAGTGGCAAACCCAAATGGGTTGACGCAGGAACTGAAAGGGATAGCTAGTGAACCTGTGTCTCTTAGACTCACAGAATGCTCGAGGTTGGAAGGGACCTCTGGAGGTTGTCTGGTCCAGCCCCTCAATGAACCATCTTCAGATGGTTCGTCGTTCCTGGGGTAATGCCATGGGAGACCAGCTCCAGAGGCAACTTAAAAACAGCGAACAAGCCCCAGGGCTTGCGGGTGCAGCGGGCATGTTAACATCCAGATGCTGCGCTGTGTCACTAGGATAAATCCAAGCTGACTGAAAACCTGTCTGTATCAACTCTGCTGGCCTGACCCAGGGTCCACAACCCTGGCAGGAGTAGGTGGCCAGTGATACGGCCAGTATACAGTGAGGGAGCTGGTCTACCTGGCTTTTAAGACCAATTGCAAGTTGTTTTAAACTTTACTGAGAGCTCCAGCTACAGGCAGACATGAAGCCAGCTGGGGTACAGGAGGCGTCTGTTGTCATCGCATTGTATGGCATTCATTTCCACTGGGTGACACTTCAAGATTTGGTAGGAACCATAAGCAGCAATTTGCTCTTTCTAGGCCTTGGTTTAAAGCTCATTTCTTCTCCAGCTCATCTTTCCCCCCTTCCGCTCCTGCCTGCAGCCACGGCTCTCCTGCTCGTGAAGGTTTCCAGGCACTTGGAAAAAAATCTGATCATAACCTCCTTGTTCTGAGCTCTTCCCATGCAGCTCTTGAAACATCTGCTCCACAGAGCCTGGAGAAAGCTGCATGGGGTGGGCACGGGTGGGAGTAAAGCATGTGAAGATGAAGTGGTGCCGGTTCATGATTCTTCTGGCTGTAGAATATAAATGCAGAAGGATCTCCAAGAGCTGGAGGGCTGTTGTTGATGGGATCAAATGCTGCCCACCAGCTGAGTGTGAGAGGGACTGGGAGAGCTAGTGTTGGATAACCAGTGGTCTGGCATATTTGCAGGTAATTCTCCCTCAAACTGCCTGTTTTGCTGATTTGGGCTGTTTAAAATAAATTTTGGCCAGGGCCAGGTGTGGGGTCAGACCTCATGTCAGATCGGGGGTTGAAGACATTCTTTCCTTTCGGGATCAGCAGAACATGTCTCAAACATGTTGCATTTAACCATTTACGGTGTCACAGGCAACATAAACATCTCCTTTGCTGGGGCTTGATGGGTTCGGAATAAAGGCATTAAGGCTGGGACCCAGCTGGGGATTAAAATGCACAGTGTGTCCATCCGTAGGCGTCTCCATGTAAGCCAAGTGTCTGAGTTCCCACCACGGCCAGAGAAGATCTGGTCCATGGATGTGACTGAGCTGGCAAACGCAAGGGCACAGCTGACCACACGCAGGTGTCTGGAGTTACCTGAGGGGCCTCAGGGCATCCGAGAAGGCCACAGAAGCCCAGTAGATACAACACAGGTGGTATGGAAGCGCATGCCCTTCTCTACTGGCAGATGGAGGCCAGGGGCATCTAAAATGGCACCAGACACCTGTATGTAGGCGAATCACTCCCATGGGGCCCTTCCTCATTTTAGTGAAGCACGGAGCTACGTGTTTAGCAGGTCTTTGTCCCTCCTGTTACATGCAGCCAACCCTTCCTATATCAGGGTGGACCAAGAAGGCTCCCAGGCTGGAGCAGAAAGCAAGGGTGCTCTCTGACCGACATTTGTGTTCTTAAATCTTCCCTGGTAGCAACCAGAAGAGTCCGAGCCTTTCCAACAGCAGTCCTGCCTGCTGCCCCATGCCCTGTGGGTTACTCAGCATGGCGGGGGACCAAGAGACTTCACGGGTTTGGTCTGGCTGGCGACTTGGGTCTGTTAGCCAGGACGAAGCAACCCTTGCGATGTGCCCCTCCGTGCAGGAGTTTGTCAGTACGCTACAGTACTGCAGGAACCAGTTTTCGACCTGCACGTTCTCAAAGAGCAAAAGGGCTCAGACGCCTCTATCTGAGGAAAACAGCAGCCGCGCTTGTTTTCGCTGCAGGAAGTTCTCACTAATAGGGAGAAAAGAAAAGTTCCTTTTAAAAACAAGGCATTCATTAGCACTTCTTGTTCTTGCTTTACAGTCACCATTGGAGCCATGACAATATCGCATCCTTTTTTGTGCCTGTAATCTGGCCTGCTGCTGCTCCGGCAGACAATAATACCCTCCAGAGTTACAGGGACCTCCACTTCTCAGAAACAAAATACAACACTATTTTTTTCTTGCAATCATTTTTTTTGCCTCTTCTCTGTCCTCCTGGGCGAGTCATTTTGCCTAGATGACTTCCCTTCCTCACCCAAATTACCACTGCTGGCAGTAATTTTTAGCTGTTGAGCTGAAGATCTGACAACAGCTAACCTTTTATCTCCTGTTTCCAAAACAGCATTTAATAGCAGACAAACAAACCTATTTCCTCATTGTAATGATGTTTTACGTACCAGGAACCTGCTATCACACACCCTTTGCTGGTGATGCTCCTTCCCCTCCATGCTCGTAGCTTAGCTGCTCTCCCAACTGTCTCTACTTTGGCCACACATTTGAAAGTGCCACCAGAAAGGACCAGTTTGGGTGTCTGTGATGCAAATTCATCACCTTGGGCTAAAAGTGCCTGGGCTGTCTTCCAGCTCCCCCCACCCACGGCATCACCACCTCCAGCCCAACGAGTAACCACCAAGCCCCCGGCCCCAGCGCTGCACGGCTCCGCTTTGCTCTTTGCACCTAATAACGAGCTGAGCAAACACCGGCAGCGCGGCTCTGACGCTAACCAGCAAGAGAAAGATCTGGAAGCACAAAACCCCAAACCACAATTATTTATTCACAGCATGACAGAATTAATTTTTCTGTCGTTAAAGGTTTCCCTCGAGTATTTAACTCGACAGCACGGGAACAATCTTGGTGGCGGCTCCCCACGGAGATGCCCTCAGGATGCATCAAGGACTGCGCCGGCCCCACGGCTTACGCAGCCTTGGGCAATGGCTGCCGTGTGACGTGCTGGGACCAGAGGAAGCGTGCTCCTTCGTTACCTCAGAAACACCGCTTCTGATCACCCAGGCCGATACTGATTGTCATCTTGTGTCTTCTGCTGACAACCCGCCTTCCCCCAGAAGCCCAGAGTGCATCCTTCTGCCCCGTCTCCTGCAAAGGGATCACTGCAGTTTCCTGTGACCGAGCTCCTCCGGCATGGTCCAGCTAACAAAAAGCCCTGAAATTTCTCTGCAGGAGAGATGGGACTGAGAAAACCAGCAAATTCACCTCTGTTCTGTCAGGCTGGCAGAGAGCTATAGCCTTGCACTGGCCAAAGCAGCAAGCCCTGGCATTTCCCAGCTGCGTGACTGCTATGGGAGGACTGCAATGATTGAGGCTTGTACTGACACGGGCAGAGCTCCGGTGGCAAGACTTGTTATTGAACTAAACTCCTGGCAGCCACTGGTGAACAGGTTGACTTTGTGTCAAAAACCTCTCAGGAGCAGTAGACAACGGGAGAAATTTGCAGGATGTATTTATTTCCAAACATGCCAGGAAATTATCCTGATCTGCAGCTGACGAACACTCTGGGGGAGCCTTCCCCAGAGATGTGGATGGCGCTTAAAGGTGGGCTGTGGCCAAGCCAGCCCCATGGGAGAGCTCAGCATGTGTGTCGAGAGAAGCCAAGGACACAGGGAGAGGAGGGGAATCCTCCACGTCTCCAGGGCTGAAGGGGGAAATGACTGTTTCTTGTTGCTCGTCTTGATAGAGAAGAAAAGCTCCAGGTCCCAGAGCAGCTGGTTTGGAGACCAGCCTCCTCCGTGGGTGCTGCGGTTTCCATGAGCATGTCCTGCACTTGCCAGCGCTGAGCACAGACACCACGGCCATCCCTCCAAGGGCAATTTGGGACCCGGTCCCCTTCCTGCCACCTCGTGCCTTCCCTTCTCCCTACCCTTGTCCTCAAACTCCCAGTCCCTCCAGTTAACCCATCCCAAGGAGAGTTACGCTCCAGGCAGGGTGGTGGCAGTGATGCTCCGTCTGATGAGCACGCTGTCCCCAGGAGCATTCCGCATCGTGTCTGCAGAGTCAATGGCGCCCGAAGTCCCCAGCCAACCCTATGATCCTGCCCTATGGGGTGTCCTTGAACCCCACTTCAGCCCCCAGTGCCAATGCCAGCTCACCCCCAGCGAGAGGCACTGCAGAGAGGGGACAAGGGACCCAGACATGGCCCTGGAAGTAGTAACTGGTTGGTGTGGCCCAGCACCACTTCAGCTGCTCCCTTTCCCTGTGGCTTTCATCCACCACCCTTTGCTGGAGCTCTGCCCCGGCCAAGGTGAGGAAGATGTTCCCTTTCTCCAGCAGTCAAAGATGGTCTGGGCAAGTGCTTCTGCCCAGCGCTCCCACTGCCGGCCCAGAGCCACTCTGGTGATGCCAGCAGTGCCAGACCAGCTCCGTGCACATGGTTCTGCTTCCCTCTAGTGACAACGCGGTCTCACATGAGCAAAAGCGAAGGCTGCGGCACAGCTCCTCCATCTGCAGGGACGGCTGCTCTTCCCTTTGGCCTGTGCAGATGTGGCCCTTGGGCTTGGAGCCCTCACTGTATGCCCCAAGGATGTGGGGTGGGAGGGAGCACCTCCATCCCCATTGAGTTGTGTAGAGCTTGACATGAAGGTCTCTGTGTCCACATGAAGAATCTTCATTTCTCTGTCCATGCCCTCTGCTCGTGACTGCTCATGGGCAGCCTCTCCCCCAGCACAGTGCTGGGATGCTCGTGTCCCGTGGGGAGGGTGAACCAGGAAACACGGATTTTGAGAGGAGCTGCATGGGGGTCAGTTGGTGGGAGATGTGACCCCTTCACACACATGTATGAGCCCACCTCGAAACAAAGTCCTTCAACCATTTATGCCCATAGTCCTTTTCCTAAAACAGCATCATGAAGCAGCTACGAGGAGATGGGTTAAAATGAAGCAGGGACAGAGCTGGACTCCAGCCTAGTGGCTGAAGCACTCAGCTTGGAAGAAACATTCCCAATTTCCTTCTTTTTTGACAAAACACCCCAAACTCATTCCCAAATCATAGGTCACTGGTCTTTTGGCTTTTCCACGTAGGGTCTCTCCTACTGTGGCCAAAAGCAGCCATGTCCTAATAACAAACCCATGCTTTCTGCAAGACAGAATCTCTGTGATATCCTTCTACAGATTTTTTTACCTCAAAGCTTCTGTGCATGAAGCATTTTCCTCAAGAGACCTGTTTCTCTCCGCAATTTTTCTAGGCTCTCCTCATCACTGTCCATTATTTATTCACAGCTGTAACATCTAGACTGCTCCTCAAGGAGCTTTGAATGTACTTTCTATTAAATTCTAACCATCCTCCAAGGTTGTTCCATGATCCAAACCACGATCCCAATGTCTATTGGCTCCGTGGTGCTCCAACCATGCCTCATCCCATCCCCTAAAAATGTTTTCTGGAGCGCAGGGGCCTTTGTATCCTCGTCCCCAAGACCCACCACCCATCACGTGCCAGTGCCCAACATCACCATCTTTGCCCAGGGTAGCTCAACATTTGCAGCCCACTTTCCCTTGCCTGAAACTCCTTGTCCTCCCATCGCTCGGGGACAGGCACCCAGATCTGAAGGGAGCATCTCCAGGCGCTCCATGTCCCCATGGCAGCCCTGCAGCACCACTGCTTGGTGGACACATCCATGAATCATTGCTCCTGGTGCCTCTCATAGCTGGGCCCCGCTGCCATGGCTTGCTCACCAGTGATTTATCTGCTTGCTCAGATTGACTCCCTGCCTTTTGGTCGGCCACTTCTGCGTATTTATTCAGCAGGAGACGACTTCCCGTTGCCACATAATTGATTGTTTCTGTCTCCGCTTAATTTTCTGCTTCATCACTGCCTTGTTTCGGGAAAAAGGACTTTTCAGGGAGGTGATTCATTGCTCTGTGGATTTTCCTGCATATTCAGTTCATTGGCTGCCCTGTCCTCTCCCCTTTGTTGCTGCTTCCCCCGATTTACCCGTTCCTCAGAGCAAATTGATTCACCGTTGAGGTTTATTTTTGGCTTCCAGCTGTCGGGCTCCTTGCAGCTGCCTCGAGCTGGTGTGTTCCTCTCTGCTCCCCCACTGCCGCATCTCTCCTCCTCCTCATTTTCCTCCTGCTGCTACTCCTGACTGTACTCCTTCATCCTCTTTCCCTACTTTCTCCTCCGTGCAATGCTCGGCTATTTGTAATGAGCCGAGTGTGCCCCACCGATGATAAACACAAGCCAAAGGGCTGCAGCAATATGGGGTGGGGGGTGGGGTGCACAGCAAAAATCTGGAGCCAGGACGAGTGGGGTGAGTAGGGCTTCAGGGTCAGGTGCTGCCAGCCTCTGGGTACCAGGTTTAGGGGCTGCCACCGGGTACCTGATAAAGGCTGAGCACACAGGAGGGTGGGTTCAAGCCCATCTGCAAGTATTCACCCACGGGTTAGCACTCTATAGCCTCCCTTTCCATTTTTATTCTCTCCCTTGTCTCCTCTGTGTTCAGAAGGGATCCAAGTCAGTAGCTGAGATTTAACCAAACTGTCACTGCACGCACAAGGTCTCCTGGGTGCCAGGGTGGCTTTGACCACTGGGCTCCGGTCCCCACTAGATGCAGAGGAGCTGCTGTCTGTAAGTTGGTGAAACCAGTGCAGTCCCGGAGATGGGGGGGGGGAGGGGGGGGGCGGATTTAGGCAGCTTGATGCCAACTGCAGCGCCTAAAGCCAAAATGTGGGTCTGTAAATCCCCAGCTCAGCTGTTACTTAATCTCAGAGGCGTCTCAGTTCTGCAGATGCCCTCGGCACAAGGGTGATGCTGGCGAGGCAGAAGGCCATGTCCCGGGCAGTGCTAGGGATCTCCCCTCAATCCTTCCCCCATGTCAAACCTTCCTAGATGTACAAATTTGTGCAGGGTCCCAGCAAAGGGGTTTAGTCACTGGGTGCTCTCCAGGCCACCCACCCACAGGAACCAAGTCCAGGACTGGGGTCATTGGACATGGGACGCGATGGTGGTGGGCAGAGATCGACCCTCCTCACTTAGGTAACACACTGAACACGGGTTTACCCCTCTGAGAGTTATTTTTCCAACTTTTCCTTGCTTTTGGGGCTCTCCTTTGAAATCATTCCTATTTTCCAGCCTCCTCTTTGTAGTGTGGACCCCAAGCCTGGGCACAGCAGCCCTGTGCCTCTCACAACACGCTCTCCCTGCCCTGGTGTGGCACTCACCCACACTAGCCTTCAGCTCAGGTGGCGTTTCTGTCTCCCATTTAGGTGATTATTGACCCAAACTTTATGTGTTTTGGGGATTTTCCACTTCCCAGGTCCAGGTGCTCCAGCCTCGGAGCTAGTCGCAGACCGTGACACCACGTCAATTTTGCAGCTCTGCAAAGCTCAGGTTTACACAGCTGCGGGCACAAGGCGATCCATCTCACCCACGCCAATGACTTTTTTTCCCCCCATTTCACCCAGCAAACAGGTTCTGTTGTGATTTCAGTTCCTTCTGGGGCTGTACAAACAGCAGGGAGCACAGATCCGATCCCAAGGGGATACTGCTAGCAGCAGACCCTTTTGCACCCCGTTTGCAGTCCCATTTGTGCTGTGCTAGGTTTAAGGTGGGCCACGGGGATGTTTACAGCCTTTTCATAAGAACAAAATCTAGGGCTAAGCCACGTACCTTCTAGAAACCTGAGTATGTTACAGAACATGCTCTCAGATTCGGAATCCTGTAAAAATAAGTGGCACCACCTCAGCTTGCTGCTGTCTGGTCTCCACCAGCCTGCGCTACAAGGCACAAATTACATCACCTTCTGCTTTCCCCAAGCCTGAATTAGCTCTGCCGTTAATCTGCATGGCTGCTTTTTCTCCACTAGGTTGCAGCATTAACTTTTACTTTTCTATTCTCACCAAACCGAGAAACTGGGGCCTTTTTTTAAACGGGCATCTCTGCCTTGTCACCCCTCTGTACCTTCCTGGCCCCTGCACAGGGCTCCCGAGGGCTGCTGGTGACTCAGTGTGGGGCAGTCGGAGCCTCCCCTGGGGTCCCTGCAAAAGTGCCTCGGTTCCTATTTGCATCTGGGCTCGCCCTGTTCATATTCACTGTGAAATTAAAAGTGAAAAAAATAATAAGCAATAATTACATTGCTAGCATGAAGCACAGAGGAAGGGGTCAGATGAGCGACCGCCAGTGAACTCCCCATTATCTCTCCTTCCAGACAGCTCTTTTCCCCTGGTGTCGATGGCGATGACTGTGAGGTTGTTGCTGCCGATTTACAGCTCCATACCCATTTTTCATCCTGACGCTTCACAGATCTTATCAACGTTGCGCCAAACTTGGTCAAAAAAAACCCAAAAGCCACAGCGATACTGGGGATTTTATGCTACGTGCAACGTCACCACTGGGACATCAGTGGGAAGTTACTTGTGGCCTGTCGCTACTTGCCCACGAATGTGCCAGTGGGTGGAACCGGGGCTGAAGACCGCACGGATCAGATATACCCGTGCAAAACTGCGTGTGAATGAACCGGGACGTAGGATGCTTTCTAGAAAAAGGAACGACGTGAGTTGGCGTTTCCAACTCCTTTCCCTGGCCCAGCCCTGGTGCCCCCCCCCCCCCACACCCATGCCCAGCAGCGAGGGCAGGATATGACACTTTGGGTGCTCTCTCCTGGATGGGACTGGGTCTACCAGGGCACCTGGGCTACCGCTGCCTCCTCCAGGGCTTCATGTTGCCCTAGTTCAGTAGGCTGGAGGTGTCTGGTCTGGAGAGCGGTGGAAGCTGCCGTCTGGACTCCTCCACATGTGCGGAAAGCCACCAGCACAGCAGACTGGGCAGAGTCCCATGGGGGATGCTCGTGGTGGGGTGACTCAACCTCACAGGTGTGCCCACGGATGCTCTGGTTGCTGCCCTGGTTTTGGGAGAGCAGAGCGGGGTTTGAAAGGAAGGAGCTGCTGTGGCAGGTTTCTGCGCTTTTGCTGCAACCAAGGGGTGCAAATAGCGAGCAGAAAGCCCTGAGCAGTTCCGAGGAAGCTGACGGGTGAGCTAAGAGTTGGCTACAAATACTCAAAGGGTGGTTGCAGAGACACAGCCAAACTCCTCTCCATCGTGCCAGACTGTAACGAAAGGCATCATCTGCAGACTGGGGCTTGGGAGGCTCAGGTTGGATGTAGGAAAGGCTCTCGCTGCGAGGTACTGCTGCTCTGGGACAGAGACCCCCCCAGGCTAGTGCACCCTCCATCCCTGGGGGTTTTAGACGGGTAGATCAAGGCACGGCTAAGAGCCTGGCGACAGTCCTGCTCGGAGCGGGAGGCTGGATTTGAGATGTCCCTTTGACCCAACATTTCTCTGTGAGTTTGTTCAAAAATAACTGGTTTTCCGGCTTTCGAGTGTCCTCAAGCTGCTTTCGCGTTCTCTCTGCAGACCTGAGCTCTCCTGCGCGCCTGCTTATGAAACGATGATGTTTCCAACAGCAACAGCGACGCAGAGCTCCAGAGGTGAAGGAAGCAGCAAGGAGGAGCGCAGGAATCCCCTGTGGCAGCCGGAAAAGCCAGGACAGATGTGTGCAAGATCCCCTTTGGAGCCATCCAGGCATTGCTCCATGGTGAGTCACCATCCCTCCTGCCCCCAAGTCCCTCTCAGCTCCCTCCTACTCAAACCCACACTCCAGGGGCCTTCCAAGGTCTCAGCTCACTGGTGCCGTGCTCATTTCCTCCACTGCTGGTCCTGCACTTGGGATGTACCCTTTGCATGTTCACAAGCCACTCTCTAACACAGCCAAACAAAATCCCCCCCGGTGCCAGGCTGGGACATCACCAGCCCACTGCTTTCTTCTGCCAAAGCCAAACACAAGCTCCTGAGGTGAGAGGGTACTTTCAGATGTGGGACACAGGATGCCGTCACCCAAAGACTACCTGGAGAGAGGACTCTGCAGGCAGAAATAAAAGGTGGATGTGCTGGGAGCTCCTGCTTGGAGGGAGCCCAGGACATGTCGTGTCTTTGTGTGGATGGGTACGGCCGTGCTTGGGGCAGCCGAGAGCACACACTGTTCAGAACTCCTGGTCCCCAAAGGCTCCAGGGACTTGGTAACATCTCATGAGGAGCATTGTAGCCTCACCCTCAGGATTTTCCTGGCATTTAACCAAGTCCCACAAGTACAAGCTATTCCTAACGCAGTAAATACATGCTCAGTACAGCTGACAGCACTGTTCACCCCTGCTTCCCTCTGCCTTCCCATCCCTCCCGGGGCTCTGGTCTCGCCTTCTCTACACAGTTTTTCCACAGCCACCTCTGCTTAAGCACCGAGGGACACAAGTCCTGAGTACCGAGTCCACTGTGGAGGTAAAAAGCACTTTTTTCTATTAGAGACGCAGCTTCTTTGTGCTGTCCTTGCTCTGTGATGGGGTCTGTGGAAGTCACAGAGGGTAGGCGAGGTGAGAAGATCTCCACATTGCTCACGTGTACTTTGGCTTTAATGATGTCCTGCTACTCCCTCCCAGACCTGTGGCTTTTTACCTGCAGTGACCTTCCCTGACTCCTTGTTTACCCTGCAGAAAAATGGAACGCTTATTGCGCAGAGTGGAGTTCAGCTATAGCTTTTCAGCCAGCAATCAAAACACTTGAAACCTAAGAGCAGCATTTGAATTTAAAATCATAATTGGAGTGCCCAACAGGCAGAAGTTGGAAAAGGGCAATGAACGAAGCAGGGGGTTGGAAGAAAACAAAGAAAGGCATGAGAGGAATCTGCGCTTTGAACAGAGAGTCCTGAGTGTCTTGCACTGGCTACGTCAAATTGCGCACCCAAAATTAATAGATTCTTTGACCTTAATTTCTCTGTGCTCTGGTTCCTTGTTTGTAAAGCAGAAATGACAACAGAGCCTCACCTAAAAATAAGATGTCATCACAGCAATTGGTTCGGCTAAAGCACTTGCTGTGGAGATGAGCATGAAGGAAAAAAACCCAACTCGCTATATGGCTGTTCACCAAACGAGTACCACCATAGCATGCATGGAGCGGGGCAGTGTCCTGTGGAAAAAAATAACTTCCAATCATGTAATTAGGGACTTTACCATAGCACATGCACCCACAGAGGTTATGTGGGCAGCCTGAAGACAGGCGTCTCCTAACTTTTAAATGCTTTTTCAACCTTGTCACTTCTGATGTTATTTTGAAGTGATTTATGCATAGTACTGCTCTACTATATTAAGAGCACGTCTATGTATCTTGGAAGTAACTCTCTCTCCTAGCAGAGGGAAGCCTGGCACGTATTCACAAACGAAGCAGTGAGGCTGTTAGCTCTGCTGTAAGGAGCTTCAGATTTTGATCATCACCGACCACATTATCACGTTACGTGAACCTCACTGCTGATGTACTATTGGATTCACTGTATTGCGGTCTCTGCAATAGCTGGCCTTGCTGCTACACTGGGACGTAAGAGGAAGGTTAAAGCCCACACGAGAGCCGCATGCCCTATTTGTGGAGCCTTGCTCCTTTAAACACATGTGGGAGGGAGGACTGGTAAATCCTTGGACAGTTTTTCATCTTGCCTCGACTGGGCTGGGCTGGGCTTCGGGCTCAGTCTGTTGTCTGGTCCCTTGTCATAGCTGCTGTTACAATGATTCATCCATCTGGTTTTCTGGGAAAAGAAAATGAGCTAGGGAAATGTTTTTCCTTTTTTTTTTTTTTTGGCTGTATCTCTCCTCAAACAATTACAACTTTGCACCCACTGGAGTTGACGGAGGGGAAGGAGTTTTGCACATCGTTTTTCGCTTGCTGGAGCAGACAGGAGGAGTGCTGAGAAGCCCGTTCCTCAAAGCCAGACCATGACGGTGATATCCGTAACTGTGTATCCCAGAGCAAAAACGATCCAACAGAACCCACCAGAAGATTCAGGCTGTCTCCAGTGGGTGCACTGGACAAAACCTCATGCGGATGCATTCCGGGGATGACGTCCGCTCCTTCAGCTGGCTCTCCGCTTGCCCAGGCTCTCCAGAAATTATGCGGGATGAACTGCAGTGAGAAGGCTTGGAAAGAAATTCAGGTGGAAAACGCTGACACTGGAGATCATCTCATTGGGATTAAACAGCTGCTTTCATAAGTGGCGTACTTTATCGTAAATTGGGTAATAACACAGAAAAAAAAATCCTAACAGTTCATACTGGGTCATGTTTAGTCTCAGAGCAGAGTGTAACAACAAGCCACACTGGAGTTTTTCCTTGTTGGTTTGTACAGTAAGGACCAGTGCTCCTCTGGTAGAAACAACGCGCCCATCCAGCTGCTAACAGCCAGGTAACCCACTTCTTGGGTAAGAAAAGGGGCAAGGCAACCTCTCTTTGCTGCCAGCAGCCCTTAAAAACACTGTTTTAAACAAGCCAGCTCCAGAGGAGACCTTTTCTACCTACCTCTCTTTGCTCCAGGAATGCATCTCCCTTGGTCCAAGTTTGGTTAGAGGTTAGATGGGGAAAGCAGCAGGTTGTCTGGGAGCAATCATTCCTCCATTACCATGGTTTAGCCCCAGCCAGCAACTAGGCACCACGCAGCCACTCGCTTACTCCTCCTCGCTCCCCGTGGGATGGGGAGGAGAATTGAAAAAAAAGAAGTAAAACTTGTAGGTTGAGGTAAGAACTGTTTAATAATTAAAGTAAAATAAAATATTAGAATAGTAATAATAACTGTAAAGAAAAGGAATATAACAAAAAAAAAAAAAAAGAAAAAGAAACCCCAAGAAAAGGTAAGTGGGGTAAGTGGTGCACAATGAGACTGCTCACCACCTGCTGACTGATGCCCCAGCAGCGACCCGGCCGTCACAGCCAACTCTTCCCTGTTTATATACCAAGCATGACGTCCTATGGTATGGAATATCCCTTTGGCTAGTTCGGGTCAGCTGTCCTGGCCGTGCTCCATCCCAGCTTCTTGTGCACCTGCTTGTTGGCAGAGCCTGGGAAACTGAAAAGTCCTTAACTTTGGATAAGCGCTACTTAGCAACAACTAAAACATCAGCACGTTATCAACATTATTCTCATACTAAACCCAAAACACGCCGTACCAGCCACTAGGAAGACAATTAACTCTCTCCCAGCCAAAACCAGGACTTCCATTCAGATGCGTCTTAGTAAATTTCCATCAAATGGGTCACATATCAAAGTTCTACTTTTCTGTGCTGCTAAAGCAAACCTTCCTGCGACAAATTCCTGCCTTTATACAGGCTTCGTATCTGTTACAAACACAGCGCACTCCTGCGAAAACCAGATCCTCCTTGAACCCACCAGCACAGGAACTGCCCTCCTCGCTGGTCCAGCATCCTTCCTCTCTCGTCCACCTTTTTTTAGACCCAACACCTTCTTTGCCTCACCAGCCTTTACTCGAATTTGCCCGTTCCATGATTTCATCCGAAGTGGGTGGCGAGTTCCCTCTCCCCCGCGAGCAGCCTCTTCACAAGGCTTCTGGGATCCCTGCCAGCTTCTCTCCACCCACGGCCTCTCCCGTTGAAGCAAACCACGCAGCTCCTGCTGCTTCCCGGGCCGAAGGCGGCATCTCACATCTGGTGGGCTGGCTCGGGAAGAGAAAGGGGAACCAAGGAGCACCTCGCTGGGGGCACGAGCCCCCACCTATCCCCGTGTCCTAGCACTTTACAGGCGTAGGCACCTCCACCCTCCCTATGCACCCCTGCACCCTAAAGGATCCCCCCACTTTCCTCCCAGGAGATGGCGATGGATTACTGAAGTGACTTCTGAAGGCTCAAAGGACACTGCAAACCCAAACTTAAGTTTCGAAAACACCTTTGTGGATTCAACACCAAATGAAAACTGGCCTTTTTTGGTAGAGTTACTCCTAGTGGATTTAAGCATTCCCTGCTCTTGCTAACACAGGAGCATCAGACAGTGAAGTCAACTGGTCCCGCAGCTTCAGAGACTGCGGAGCTAAACCGCACACTGAAAAGCGGATTTGGTTTGATTTTGAAATTGTATGTGTTACAGTATTAAAATTGAAAATAGAACACAGGACAGGTTCTCAAACCTCTCGGGTTCTTCCCTCCACTCTTTCTGATTTACCATGGTCTTAAAAATTAATCTTTTGACTATTCCTCCCGATGCCATTTCTGGGCTGGCAGCCTAATTCTGATGCCGGTGATTTATATGCTTTGCTCAGAACGCAGCACACCAGTACTTTGCTTTTCACTTGCCCTTTCCAAATGTTTTTAACAATCTGCTTCCTCAGGTCTGCTTACATTTGGGAAATTAAAAGCTAAGCAACAACTCCATTATGAACAAGAACACCGTAAAAATTCCACGATTGCCAGGAAAGAATACGGTGACAAACGTAGCCATGCTCTGGTACTGCCACTCATCTGTGGGAAGGCTGGTTTATGAATTATTCATAAATGTCTTAAAATTTCCAGGCTAATCTCAACTCAAAAGTGTTTTTTTACACCGCTGTTGCACTCAAAACTTCTCCAACTGGAATGCTGATTTGCACAGTGAAATCTGCAAATTTACTTGCACTGAAGGCAATTTCTCGTTCCTTCATAAACGCCGACTTCAGTTCCCACACTGGAAACGTAAAGGAGAGTCTTTACATGACAGCTTATTTGAAAGCCTGGGAATCCATGATAATTTCCATGAATTTCCTGAGAAATTTAAGTTTTCCCAGATGCAAATTTTGAAGAGGTTCTGATCTGTAAGGATTTTGGCACCTTTCAGCAGGCAATCCCATCAGCCCAAGGCATTTCTAGTAATCAAAAACTACCTAAGAGAATATCAAGCCATTCTCTTTCCAGTCTGTTCCACAGCAAGGACAGGCAAGGCTAAAGATTAAATAATGGCAAAATCTAATGGAGAAAATCACTTTGTGGTACTCCGGAGGCTATTAAAAGATTGGCTAACTCACCTGTGCTTACGGGTTTTACAACTGCCAATCTGTTTTGGAATTTTATCCTGCACAGTGGCATTTGAGTATAGTCCAAGTAAAATCATTAATTACAAATAAATCCTACTGGGTTTTATGTTAACACCCCTGCATGCAATAATGTTATGGTAGTACAAAATGTAATGATACCTGAAGAAATGAGGAAGACGAAAGTTGCTCAGAAAACTGTACCGCAGCTGGCTCCTCCAGACTGTGCTTGGATGTCCCTTCCCAACCACTTCATCCCAGGCTGTGCTGCTCCGGAGGAGTGCAAGTGCCAGGCTTTACAGACTGGCATCCAGCCAGAGATGGGCAGGGCTTGACAGGGTTAATTGCTTTAGAAAGTAGAGCCCAAGAAAATCTCTCCTCGGCAGCAATCACGTGAACACCGCTAGCACCAAAATACTGAGCTAAAATCCTTGCGATCCCAAGGCTCATCACCTCTCCTTTTTATGGCAAGTGGCCATTAAAAAACTGTTCTTTGGGGCAAGGAGAAACTGGTTTTATGGACCCCTCAGGACTGAAGCCAAGCCACCTGCTGCCATAGCAGATTCTCCAGAGAGGAAACCTTGAGAAGAGACAGACCACGATGATGAGAAGGCAGCGCAGACAGATGCTGCACGTAACCACTCAAATACCAAGCAGAGCAGGCAGCCACATGTGTCACCACAGACTGCTGCAGGAAAGCAAGAGAAGGGTAAGGAAGACATGCAAAAGATTTGTTGCCTGTAATTTCAAGGAGCTGAATGGCAACAGGTCCTGAGCAAACGTCTGTAACCTCTATAGTGACTGGTACGAACATATAGAACATCCTCTTACCTGCTCAATAGCAGAGGTGGGAGCATGTAGCTGGTCCAGCTTTTATGCCTGGAACCGAAAAGCTCTGGATGTTTCAAGGGGAGACGCACCTGCAGCATCTGACAGGCACTGCTGGAGAACAAAGGCACCAGTTTGATGAACTGCTGTCAGAAAACAGGACAGCTCTCTGCAAAGAGTACAGCTGTCTTTAAAACCTCTCATGTATATAGGCAGCTTAACTAAGGTTGCTTCGCTGAAGTTTGCTGCACTATCCTCACTGGATCTGATTTACCAGAGAGGGTATCTAGAAATTGCAACATTATTTTTGTTAGGATTACCCAAACAAGAAAGAATTTGCTCTCCTGGCATCTTTAAATTGCTGTGAGCTTTGATAGTCTGTTTTACAGCACAGCAAACCTCTGCCAACATAAGCCTCTGCTGTTTCATACTTAGCAAAGGTCCCAGCTGGACTCAGCCAGCCTGCAGTAAAAGCCACGCTACCCAGATCTTTCTACTTGTACCTCTGCTGTCCGTTACCGCAGGGGAAATGTGTGCTACGGACACAACAGCTCCCTCACAAGCCGGTTATTTTTGGCTACCAATTCTCAAACTGGCTTGAAGAAACTGGGAAGCATCTTGCAGAGTATCACAATTTTGTCTTATTTCCTGTTCCACTCTTTTATAAGCATTTTATGCCTGCATGTTTCATCCATTAACGTACGCATTAAGCTGCTGCAAGTTACAGTTCTGACCCTCAATTTATTTGCCAAGAAAACAAAGCAGTTCACCATCATCCCAAGCTCCTATTCAACGCTATCAGGGTATTTGCCTCCCAGATTCCCAATATACGATGGATTTCGCAGAACTTACACATGTAGAAACCAGGTATTTTGAGATTATGATGCAAGATCACAAAAGTTGCAGACAAATTAATGTGACAATTGAAATGTAGTATTGGCATAGTAAAATGAACTGGTTTAGTGTCTCATAAATAGAAAAAGAGTACACACTGCAAGCCATTTCTGAAATATTTTTGTATTAAAAAATTCCCAATATACGTCATCCTTCTCTCCCTCTCAGCCCACCATCAAGCACCTTTTATGCTGGTCCAGAAGTGAGAGTTTGGGGGAAGAGCAGTGGTTGACTTCCAGCGCTGTTTTTGGCTTCGTCCAAGTGTTTATTTCATTTTAACATCGTTCCAGAAGACCAGCAACTAGACAAACTTCGCTGACCATGAAGCAATCTCCTTGCACACTACATTTTGCAATTGCTGCAGGGTATCAAACAGTAGAATGGAGCAGACTTGCAAACAAATAGGTTAAGTTACATAATGTGGTACCCGATGAGCGTTTTGAGACTGGTGCGATTTTCGTAAGCACTGTTGTGCATCTAATCTGGCTGTGCGACAGGGAAGACTGTCTTCTACTAGCTTCACTTTTTAAAAAGGCCAAGAGCTGAGAGCAAATAGGATAAAAAAAAAGAAACCCATTACACTTGCTTCTCTCTTCCCCATACGTACAGGTATTTTACAGCAAAATGTTTCTGTTTTCATGAAGAATTTCTCTTCCTTCTTTTGTTCTTTCATCCTTTCTTTCCCTGTTGCTGCCTGCAGGAAAGATCCAACAAGCAACAGGATGCAATCCTGTAAGCACATGGGCACACTAGCAACAATAATCATGTCCGAAAAGCCTTTCACAAGATCCAAGCACATGGCAGCTCAGTTTTTTTCTCACTGTATGCTGCAAACACAGAAAATTACTACAGCTTTAAAACCTCTTACCTTTCAATAAAAATAATTAAAATTATCTCCTTCAGTGTTTTTGTGTGATCACTTTGTAATCGATTCTTACCTTAAGGTTAGTTTTTGCGCTAACAAGTTTCCTTTAACTGTAAAGCAGTCTAGACATTTAGATCCTACCTTGACAAGCACAGTACAAGCAGCTAGACTCCAAACAGATCAATCTGCTTATTCAAGGATGTTGCACAAGAAATCATTTAAGCAATGGTCGGTATGGGAGCTACTTAAGCAGCAGATGTACTTAAAGCAGGACAATTACTTGTAATCCGTATTTCCAGAATGAAATGCTTTATTCTGTATACCTTTTAAGCTCTACAAGAACATCTGTCAAACCCCCCAAAATACATATGTGGGCAGGTACCAGCTCTCTGCATCATATTGCAAAAAATATGCTGCTAGCCATTCTACATTTTCAATATTTTAATCCCTTTTATATTTATTTAAGGGCTAACCTAGAGTCTTTTGTACTAAACACACTACTACCCACTTCTGAGAGTTTAATCTATAAAAGACGAATCATGAGGGTGGATTTCACAAAGGGATGGCAGCAAGAGACTAGAAAAAAGCCACGCACTTTTCATATAAAGTCTCTTTTGGTTTGGGACTATCTGATCCCTTCATAATTACACAAAAATAAATAAAACTAACAGGAGCACATACTGATGAAAAGACAGAGGAGGGGGGATAAGAAAGGTAAATTTGCTGCCAACAACCAGCCACCTTAGAAATGCCTCTGAATACTCAAAAGCTGCTCCAGTTCTTTACAGTCAGTAGCAATTTTTTTAGTTTCCCCTTACAGAATAGTGGGGAAAGGCAGTATATTGCTGTTTTCACCAGTACCATCTAGGAAAACATCCCTTGCTACAGGGATGCCTTGCTGTAGGTTGGTCTGTGTTATTAGCTCCCAAAAAGCTGGATATAGTATGACAAGCTGGTTGAAGAATGATCTTCGGAAATCATCTTCACGGATAATGCCATCCTGCTGCAACTAGGGACACAACCCCACACTTGGACTGTCTCTGGCCGCTTCTGTTTCTCTGAAGAGCTGCATTTTCAGAGAAAACTTCTTAGATATAATAACGTCCTTGGGAAGATGACTCAGTTTTGTGGCTTACACTGTTAACAGTGTAAGAGAGGAGAATGCAAAAAGCTCTCAGGCTGGCAATGAGATCTTTCACAAGATCTCGCTTTCAGCATGTCCGGAGTACGGTAATTGGAGATTGGCTTCCTGCTGCTGACTTTTTATTTCCTCATACCTCACAGCCAGATCATTAAACCAACAGGGTGTGGTTTTTTTTCTTTTATCTTAAGTCCATACTGATGATTCTCGTTGGGAAAACCATCTCCCATTATCTTCACTGTCAGTACTGTATGGCTTTACAAATCATCCCAAGTATCATCTTTACATAGACGACCCAAATCAAGACCTCGTGTTACATATTTTACATACTCTATCTACTAGAGATTGTACTTTCTCCTAGGAAGAATCTCCAGCTACATAAAAGCACCTAACAACACTAGAGTTCAAGCGTATAGTATTTCTGCATTCAGCAACTCTGTTCACTAAAATAACACACTTCCCTGTTTTCAGTCCTAGATAAAACCGTTAAGGATTCTCTTTGGAGCCTCTTGTATAAAATTCACAAGGAGCAATTCCCCAATCACTATAACCGATTTCAAATGGTGCTAGAAAATATTATTGACTCTGAACACCAAAAGAAATCAGTCATCCTCTAAAGGGGTTACTGAGATCTGTAAGGATGAAGAGTTAAGTGCTGGACAGTATTTTACATTAGAGGATCCCCAAATATTTGATAACTTATTACCTCTGTGGCATTATTCACTAAAAAAATGCTGTAAGTATTACTGAAATGCCCGTGAGAAGACGATGATTTAGAAGGTGAAAATTGTCAAATCAATCATTAACTACACACAGCTTTTAATATGGTAAAGCCAATCTTGAAACACTTCCAAGTTCTCCAAACTTCAGTAGCCTTGGCCAATGTGACCTACCACGTGTGGTCCAGTTCTCACTGACGCTGATGCTGGCCATTTCCATTAACTACACCTAGCATATCAGGATATTCAGATCTGCCAAACATGTCACAACGACAAAGCAAACACACACCAGAGATGCAAACAGCATCTAGAGTCCCAGTGGTTAAATTTGAAATTATCTGCTTTAAAGTCTATTGTGTATCTTGTATGAGACATGTATAAAGTATTTACAAGGGCAGTAAAGAACTAACAAAAATGTAAGGCCGAAGCCGGCTTCAAGCTGAAAAGAAAGTGGAGCAAATGAGTTCCTTTCCTTACTCCTATGTGGTACAAACTAGTTGTTTGTACTAGATTTACTAGTTGATGCATTAACATCAATGTCTTTAATATTGTGTTGCCATTCTGTATTACATTTTTTGCATTGTTAATGTTTTATAAGCCCTTCTCTGTTCCCAAGTTCTGGTTCACCACTTACAAATACTATAAACATGCTGTTGCCCAGCAGTATTACAGTAGAATTTCTGCCTTTAAAATCACACACTGCATTGCTCTCCCAAGGGTCATCTGGGCCATAGACTCTCCAGTCCCAGCCTACTGAGGGACTTCATTTGGTGGTAGAACTAACTGTAACGGCAGAAGCACACAAGGAAGATCTTGACCTTCTCTTCTCTTCCACTGAGGTTTCCGAGGATCTGTTTCACTGATGAAAGCAGGCATTCTTCCTCCAAGAACACTGATTTCAAATGGTGCTAGACAATGAATAGTTAAATCTAAACCACCATATGAAACCAGCTTCCTGAGGGAGCTTGTTTCGAGCTGGGATAACATTCCTGTAACAATAAACTGGAAATGCCACAGAAGAATACCTATCCATGTTGGTTTTTCATCTTTATTTTTCCTACTAAATAGTTGATGCTTTTGTCTTATTCTTACCCTTGATTTTGTTTTGAGTCACCAAATGTTCATTTCTGTTTTCTATTATAGTGCTACCAATAGAAAGGGAATTGCTTACAGCAGTGTCACGCTGAAGAGTTTTGTTAGTCAAGCTTGGACAACATGTACAAGTGGTTAACCAGGAAAGATGAACCTTCATCCTACTTTTATTACTGTCTTCTATTACCAGATTGTGTCTGCTGAGGTCTGCCCACAGCACGACTACCACCAAACACATCATCAGTTAAGGAATCACTGCTGCAAACTCCCTCTAGTGACAGCAAAACAAAGTGTGAAAGGTCTCCTGCAAGATGTTAACGTATCTTATTTTTAACAGCAGCAGCAGCAGCAGTACTGGCGTGTGACAGAAGCTACATATTAATGCCTGAATGTTGAATATTCATTCAAAAGGTCACACAGATAGTCTGAAAACCAGCCCACCTGTCTGCTAGCTCTTGCTGAGGTGGTATTTACAACATTAGAGAAAAAGTGTGTGCCCAAACCTAACGTTAAGGATTGCATTAATTACGGACTATTCAGATCTGGCACTTACCACCTGGTCCCAGCACTACTTCTAAGAAATCTGACACAGGGTTTTTTCCTGGAAGTCTGCTACTGAAGTGTGTTCTAGACAATTTACTCCCTTCAAACAGATGTATTTTTTTATAACCTGTCTGCAACTTCTCATCTCAGCTGGCAGAAAAAACATATCCAAATTACATCTGCAGAATAATGTCAAGCAAGTTTGAGTGTTTGCACAGACTATAAGGCTCAGCCATGCTCACGGTGACATGTTCTGGGAAGTACTCGATAGGTACATCACAGCCTCTCAGGAAGGAATAGATTATCCGAAGCAGCAGCACCGGAACAACCAGCACAGTGTCTTTCGATTGCAGGGCAGAGGGGAGGCACAATGAGACAGCGTGCCCCATGCGGGTGTAAACCAACGTTGTTTTAAGGAAAATAAGCCAACGGAGTAGGCTGGGCCTCTGAAAGCAGGCAGTTGCTTCAGTTACTGGAAGAGCTATAACTATGCCAGGCCACATCAGCGTTGGATTTGCTATGCAGTTTTTCTGTCCAGAAAGCGTGTGGAACAGAGCAGTCAGGAAGCAGCTTGGCCAGGGGCAGCAGGACTGAGCGGTGCTCGTGCCCATCTCCCCAGGCTCTGTCCCGCGCACACAGCTGTCTGCAAATCCTCCATGCGGGCACAAGAAACGTTAATGCTTTAGCACGGTTAAAATAAAGCAGCTTTAAAGTGTGGGCAGGACTGGACTGTTTAAAGCCATGCAAAAGCCTCAAACTTTGCCTTGCTGTAGTGTATTCAAGAAGATTGAAGCACCTTACTTCTTCCCTCCTGCAGTTTAATACAGCCAGTGTGCACTGTACCTGCCTCTGAAGTCCCATGAAAACTGATTTTAGTTGATTACGACCATCGCCCAAGACAAACCCACCTGTGGTCTCCTGAGGACAGCCAAATATTCTCAAACTCGTTTTCTTCAGGGGAGAGGAAACCATATAAAAAACCTAACTAATTACATCTGTTTCTAAGGTTTCATCACCTCCAGAGATGCATCTCTCTCTTCATTTACCACAATGACAACAAAAGAAACTAGCTTACACTAGAAATCTAACTTCTAGATGGCTGAAGACAGGAGAGAAGTCTCAAATTAACATGGACAGTTCCCACAAGGGCATCTGTCAACAGCATAGCTAACACACTCCTCTCCAAAAAAATCTTCATGAGAAAGTCCAAGAAACCTGATACCCATCTGCAAAACAAGGACAGCAACCACACTTCACAACCATTATCTCCCCTGGACAAGGAAAGGTTAAATCGTACTACAGCATCTTTTTCCATACAGTTGCATTCCTGACATACACGGGATCTGAGGCTGAGGACCAGTTGCATGGTTCTGCCTTTATCAGGAGCCCTAGAACAGGTGCAGACCACAGCATCTCCATCTGACTATCCAGAGAGCAAATTCTTCCATTTAATATCATTTGTACTTTTGAAGGAAGCATCTTTCAAAACCTGTAATAACTCTGCATGTTTCTAGAACACAGATAATGAGAAACACTCTCGCAGTAAACTGTCATTTCTAAATTGGAAAAACAATGAACTGCAGATAGAGAGCTATTGTACTTCTCCAAGATGCCTCCTTCTCATTAGGTCCTCTAAGTTTTAAAACATTTTCAGATCTTGAACTGTTCTGTCCTTCCTAGATTTAACGATACAAGAGCTGAGAGCAATTCTCTTGTTTAACTGGAAAGGAAGAAGAGGAACAAAGAAGATTATGTCTTTACATTTACATTCCTACTTTGCAGAAAAGCAAGAGCTTGGGAAATACAAAGAGCAAACCCAGAATTCATAGACCTAGATAAAAATTTTAGATGGAAGAGTTTCTGATTACATTTTTGTTTCTGTGGTGACAAACTAACACTGTTTTGTCATCTTCCACAGAAAATTATGGGAGTGACATGTCAGTGACTTAAGCCCTGATCTTAAATACTTTGTAATTCACGTGTTTTTACTTGACATCGGTGGGATTACTTACACAAGTGAAGTTTTGTCTGTGATTAAACCACTGCAAGATTAGAGTTTACGATGGCTTTGTTTTGCCGTTGAGTAGTTCTAGTGGTTTAGCTTACAGGTGGTTTAGCTGCACTGAAACACCCATCAGGTAACCCTCTCTCTTCCAGTAATGATTTCCTGCAGTTAAGCACTCGGAATAATATGTGAACTGTGATCTCATCTTTGACTGCAAATGACAATTGTGGGCAATTTATCACATGAATCCAGGGATAATCGGAGAGAACATCTACTGGGAGCGACGTGGAAAGACTTCCAACCAGACTAATGATCCTGTACAGGAAATTCGTAAAAACTAAGTCTTATTGCTTCATTTCCACGCTCTGCCGTAACAGGAGCTGTGTAAATGGATTTTGTTAGAGCTCTACTTATGACAGATTTATGATCCATCTACGACAGGCTGAAAGACCGAGTCAGCCTGTAATTTGCAGACAATAGCCTGCGAGTACGTTATGTCTGACAAACTGCTCAACTTATTGTAACTTTTTTAATTCCTTTTTTTTTTAATAAAATGTGGAGCCAAGGAAAGATGACAGATTGACAACTCTGCAGAAAGCCTCTGTTCACAGAACAGCTATAGCATAGGAAGCGATTGCACAAACTTCCTACTTAACGCTTGGCCATGTATCTCATTTATGAGTTGCTGCAGACACCCTATGGCATGATGAAGATCAAGGAACCATTGAGGAATTGTCTGTCAGCTGAAAAACCAATTAATACTAACTGTAGTGAGGAAGAACTGCCTACCAAGATAGAAATTGAGACTGTGAAGTCAGTTACAGATGTCTTTAAGGGAATTTTTTTTTTGGTCATTTTCAACTTGAACTTAAACCACAGCTCTTGGGGAAAAGCTGCTTCATCTTTTATTTTTCTGCACCATCAATCCCCCAGCGTTTTCACCACCAGCTTAATGAATTCCAACTATCAAGAGAGCTCATCTGCTATGTAATTTGTCTTTTTTTTTGTTCCCTTCACTAAACATGCAGGAAAAATGTTTTTAATTTGCAAGGCTGAATAAATACCTACTGTGTTTGCCAAGACTTTATTGACATTCATGGCTGTCCACGAAGCTGACTGACTTCTCACAGAGATGGTTTATCCCCTTAAGAAAAAAACCTGCTCAAGCAAAATGATGTTAATCTTTCTTAATAAAATGAAATGAAATGAAATGAAATGAAATGCAGCAGTTCAGTAAATAATACTGTGGCTAGTGAAACCCCTTTACCCAGGATACGGTCCCAGAGCAGATTTTTGTTGACAGAAAGATCACTTAACATTGGGACACCCTCCAGCACTCACTGCTGCCTCTGATGCTGCAGTTTCATGTCACCTTCAGTTGTACCCATACAACCGCCCACAGGCCATGCTACAGACAAGTTCACTCAAATGATTCTAATTCAAAGAAAAAAAAGTGTTTCTTTTCTTGACAGATATTTTCAGTCATCTGGTTTTCCACACGGTCAGGGAAGAGATGGCACTGCATTGCTGCTGAGCTGGAAATGAATGGCTGGGAGTAGGCAGAAACTTATTAAGCTGGCACTAGCAAAAGACATGAACTGTGGAATTACACCTTGGATAGCATCAAATCCGATCTCCCTTGCTCAGCTGGTCATGAGGAGTTGAGATGAGTTTCAGCCTGCAATGAAACACAGTTCTTGAACTTTCACAAGAAAATCAATACACCGAACTTTGAGATTCTTACTCAAGTTTTACTAGGTTTTTATGAAAGGTCCAACTTTCCCTGTAGACCTGCTGCCTGAATTTTTCCATTTCAATTCTTCTCACTGAAAAATTTTCTTATTTTAAAATCAGCAATGTTCAGGCAACAATGAAAGCCTCCACAGCTGGAATTTCATATGATCAGATGGTCTGCAGTGGCTTGACATAAACAGTTAAGAAGAAAAAGCACTTGGGTCATTTGGGAGGAAATTAATGACATGACAAACCATTACTGCCCAAACTTCCTACACTGATGACGGTACTTCACATATCTCACTTTCCTTCCTGTGCTTTGTTTAGCTGTACTGAAAAGAGCTACCAAGAAAGCAATCTGGGGAACATTCCTCTGGAACAAGCAAACAGCCCTCAAATAAAGACGAACGTTTCCTACTAGTGAAACATCCAATTTATCTGTTATTTATGCACAATACATTTATCTTTTTCATTTCAGAAGCTTCTCAAAGCTTCTAACAGGAAAGGTCTGAATGGCTACAAGGTATTTACAATACCAGCTGATACCAAGGAGGGACACAGATGTGCTATACCTCAGAAAAAACAGCCTCCACCATGTACAATTTTTTCCGTTTATTTCTGGAACAATTCATTATTGACAGGTTTGTCCTCAGACTCTGGAAGAAAAAAATACCAGAAGCTGTTTGAATTAGTCCCCTCTTTGTGTTGTTCTTCAAAGAGATAAATCAAAACGCAACTTCATAATCATTCTTCCCTTCCTCCAGGCTCTCATACAGGCTTTTAGCCAAGTTATGGCTCCTCAAAATCTGAACTCATGTGAGTGCATTTATAGTCAAAATAGGCAATCAAGGTTTACCACTAACCCCATCAGTAGAATACAGGTATCATGTTCCCTGTGGAAGGAGCCATTTTCGGTTAGAGCTTCAAAAGCCATCAGAAGAAATTGCTGTCTCTGTCTCATACAGAAGTATACGTGTAGACAATCCTTGCAAGATCTATTTAAATTGGTCTACAGACCTCCTGGTAGACTACCTGGAGGTGCAGTCCACCTACACACTAACTTCGTGGCAGTGGTGGGCCCCCATGCCACGGGGAAATAATTCTTTGGGAAGGAAGGATCTGTAAATAGCAGGTGGCAGAGAATTACCTACTGCACAGAGCAGCATCCTTGACGTGCAAGTTGTCTCAGATTTACTCTGAACTCTGTTTTGAAATCTCGTTCAGGCTGATTTTGGGGATTATTAGGGAACAGAAATGCTAAAAATACAAAAACAGGTTTATCAAGCTGGGGGAAAAACAGTAAGATGTTTTTGTGACAAAGGCTTCAGTATGTGAATTATGCATTACTGAAAACTGACTTTGATTCATATGGGAGGAGGGAGTTTTGTGCGCATCCAAATCCAACCACAACGGGCACAAGCTGCACTGCAGGGAATTACATGCAGTCCTGTACAAACATTATCAATTTGAGTATCTCATTCTCCTTTTTGCCCAATTATTATCTCGTGTTATTTGTGAGAATCTGAGGCAGAAACCAGCAAAATAACCTGCTAACTCCTTGAAATCAGTTATGATCAAATTCAGAAAGGGCTACTGAAACCATAAGGAAGGAGGAATAGTCTGGCTTCAGCCTCGCCTCTCTCTATTTCTGTCCATGTTCCCACCCTGTGCCCATCACCATAGCAGCTGACTGCTCTTCTGTCAAACAGCAAGCTTTGGGGCAGAACAGGCAGGAATATAGTTGGGATTTTTTTTCCCAAGGGGACCATGATTTGCTGGATAAGTGGCAGGTGTTACACTTTAGAAATCATACCGGACAACCATAATGAACAATGTAATTCCCTCTTGTTTTCTAAGGGATGTTAACAAAGGTATGTTAACAAAGCAGCCACCCACAAGACTCACTGCTGCTTGCCCATGTCATTACATTATAAAAAGATTTTTTTTTCATTCCCACTGCTGTCTTACATATGCAGAAGTACCTCATTGGGACCTGGGAGAAAACTGATGATCATGAAGGGGGGTGGGGAAGATTTCTTCAACTTAAAGTATTTCTTCTGATTTAAAGCTTTTGGAATCTGGAGAGCGATGAGCATCATTTTTAGAAACCACCCTGGCAACGTAGCTGTTACATAAGTTTCAATAGAAGCGCTAATCCCAGCGCTGAACAGAAATGCCCCTGTCATGAAGCACTCAAAAACTACACCTACTGTTTATATTCTTGTGCCATGCATTGTATCGCATCCACTTATATCCCTGTAAAGTGAGCTCTTAAAACCAGGCGCCTGTAACTTTTTTTGCCCCTGTGCTTATCTTCAGCACTGGATTCATTTACACTGCTACATAAATGATTGTGCTAGTTTGTCTGTCAAAGGATGAAAGGTGACCTGGAAAGAATTGCTCTTACGTATCTTTTAAAAATAACAATAAACACACATGAAAATGTTTCTTTTTCTGTATTTTTTTTCTGGTATAATACAAACTCAAATTCTGACTATTTTGAAAGACTCCACGATTACTGAAGAGGAAGTGAAATTAAAATCATCACACAGAAAAAAGATAGCAATTAAGAGGGATAGGAAATTCAATCAGACCGCTCCAAGCGTGATTGTTTTTAATCCCAACTGAATTCCCACGCCTGACAAACAGAATGCAGAGGATCTTTTAGCTCAAGACAAATATTCTTTACCCCTCCCATCATGTATGACACTGCAAAAAAACCCAAAACCCAAGCCAGAAATATTTTCAGAGCAAAACAAACCATCTTTGAACCCTTCTTTGTTATGCTGAAGAAATTAAGAATCAGAAATCAAATTTTTAAAGATATCCACTTCCTACATACTGGTGCTGCACAGCAACAAACATAATATATGCCAGGTATATTTACACTACATACTTCACAGCAGGAAACGTAACCAATGCAGACAGCATACTCCATCAATTTACTGGAAACGGAAGTTATTTATCTTTCAGTTTGCACATATTTATAAATAGGTTTTCCCTCAAACAACATGTTCTTCCTTTGGCATATGCAAGGTGCTCTCATGAGATCAGCACCTGGAATTTATAAAACGATTTAAATGCATGTTTGCATTTCCACTTCACTTTCCCCTTATAAAAGCAGAAAAAAGTCACATGCTTACAGTACATTTGTACCAGTTTGGTTCCATTTTGGATCACCTCATTTTCTTACAAAACGAGAGAGTGTTACAGGAACACAGCAGGTTGACACCTGCCACCACAGCAGCTCCCCGGGGCTGCTGCCAGGGTCAGCGTCCCACAGCCACAAGCCGTGCAGACCCTCCAGGAACTGCCCATCTCCTCGACCGGCAAAAGCAGCACAGTCACCCAGCGGTTTAGTTCCCCTCCATTTCCGCATCTTTTCGGTTAGGCCAGGCTATGTCACCTCATTAAACAGCTTGTTTCTTCTGACTTTGAAGAGAGAGGGATGACAGATTTACCTGAAGATTTTAGGGAATGATCAATGGTCTGTAAGTTGTGCTAGAGACTGGAAGAGCCAGGAGATGAGAGGGATCTTCACTGCACGCTCAACAAAGATGATTCTCTGTAAACTGGATCAACTGGCAAGCATCTGGCAGTGCTGGGATTGATTATGTCCGCCTGAGCATGCACAGCTTTGAGTATTTACTGATCCTTACTCCTGAACCCATTTTACTACTCAGTTCATGTATTTGACTACTGTTACAGGACAAAATACATCATCAGGATAAAAACAGACATTGTGCTTCAATAGTAAGTACTGATGCTGGCATACGCCATGAAAATTATAGAACTAATCAGAGGACCACAACATAACACTCCACATATTAAACACAGCCAAGCAAGAGATGGGGGAAAAGTGGCTGTTGGATTTTGAAGATAGTTTTGTTTTGCAGCGTAGTTTTTGCTTTAATCTACCACAGCTATAACAACCTTAGTCACATTAGTAAAATGTGTCCCTATCTATCAGAAAAATGTAACATACATACATCCATTTTGCTACAACTTACTTGTGATCTTACTAGTCTCCTCCCCATAACTTGGCTAAGAAAAGGCAACTAGAAACTTCAGTTTCCAATGAATTCAAGAGGCAGACGTCAGCCTGGAAGTGGTATGGGACAGAATCACAAAGGAGAACCCCGAATTGCAAATGACTGGTGTAACTTCCTACTTCTAAAAACGTGGCCGTTACTAGACTAAGGCAAACTAAAACTGAAGGAATCCTAATGATTTAGTGAAGAAGGGAGTTAGCTCTTTATTCTGTCAGCATTTGAGTTCTCCCATTTGTAACACACATGATTAATTTAAATTCATCAATTAGTAAATGAGTTCAGTTAGTTCACGGTGTGTAATTAGTTTATTCTACTCTGTTAACAGGCACATCCTAACGTCGCTTTGTAATATTTTGTGAATTCAATTTAATTTATTAGACACGATGAGAAAAGGGGAACTTGAAGGCAGCAAACAAAATTGTAACAAAGACAGATGCAAAACTTATTGAGATAATGCACAACATAAATAGCAGTAAGCATCTGCCAGCAAGGTCTGTTCACTGCTCAGCAGTGCTGACCATTCTGCATTAACTGCTTCGTGGTTAAAACAGGTCTGAAACGACACGTGCAGGAACGCGGCAGCTGCCAGCCCGCGATAAGTGTTTCTACAGCCGTTTCCCTGCAGTTGGACTCATTTTTCGTTTTGTACTCCCCCTTTCAGTCCCTTGCAAATAGTTTCATCAAGAGATTCTTTTTTCACAGAACTACTTTGGATTTCTGTGTGGTTTCAATACTGGCCAAGGAAATTCACTCAAGATTATCCCCACAATTGTCTACCGTAGCAACTGTGAAGGTCAAGAGAATAGAACAGTCTAAGTGATGACTGGGTAACCAAGTATGTGCTATGTAATGCCAGCTCCAAAGGTCCCAACAAAATAAGGTTTTAGAAAAAAAGGAGAGTCTTTAAAAGTAAAAGCTGATAGTCATTTGAACACAGTAGGTACATACATCTGCACACCAAAGTCCAAGGGTAAAGCAGGAGCCAGCAGAAGAGCTCTGAACAGGCTGTGGGACGGTGGTGCCAGGCAGCATGTGCAGAATTGCACACACACCAGTGTGAAGATGCAGCTTCCTTTCGGCACAGAGAGAAAACATTAAGGACGCACACGTAGACAAGAAGGGAAATCAGCTGAACCACAGTAACGTTAATAGACTATTATTAAGCCCTCATTAACAGGAAAATTAAGTTGGGTTTCTATCAATAACAGGACAAAAATTTTTTTCTTGGATTGGTGCAAAAACCACACTACTGGAGCTCCAGGGAGCCCAGTTTTTCTGCTCAATGGGTGACGCAGCACTGAGCAGCAAGCCATTGCTGTCTCTGCAGACGGCTGCCTGACGAGTGCCCCTTGCCACGAGACTAGGAGGCTGCAGGCGTCAGCCACGTGGCCAGTCTTTGTTCTGCCTAAATTTTGGCAGGATTTAGGTGCCTGGAGTCTGGAGAGATAAAACTCTCTACTCAGTAGCTGCTCGGGCATCAGCACATGCCATATTAGAGCCTGGCATTACCTGCTGTTCACGAACGAAGGTGCCTCCCTTGGAGTGAGGGAACCTGCTTTGCACCTAGACTCTCCTGCAATCCACTTAGGCAAAAAGCAGCCTGAACACCAGGTAAGTCCCCTGAACAGCCCAAAACCCACAAAAATCCATGCCAACACCAGAGCTCTTTCCAAAACAAGGCTGCACAGGAGCACTAGTGCTTACTGCCTTCACTGGAGTCTGGACACTGAAGCACCCACCCAGAAAGCAGAAGAGCCCCTTTTTATGTCTTCTCAGTCTTCAGCTTCACACTGCCCTGAAGAACTGAAGCAGTACAGATCCAACACACGAGGCTGAACACCTCTCTGCAACGGTCGTGCTGCTCCTGGTACCCGAACAGGCTTTTTCAGAGCTAACCTGAGCTTCCCTGTGCTCACTGCCACGTCTGCATACCCTCAGAATGACCGATGCCCAAATCCCAGTCTTATGCATCACGAACAAAGTACCTCTGAGGTGTCTACCTCTATGCTGGTTATATTGATGCCAAAACAATGAGAATTACATCACGTCCACACCCCTGCCATCTTCATAATATTGGAAGTGTTCCCCAAGCCCTTTCAGTCTCATTCTGTCCCATTCCCATTGGGCTGAAAACTGAGCTCTACTCTGTGATCCAACACTTTTTCACAACAGATGTAGGAAGCATTTCTTAATTTTGGTCCAGGCAGCGAATTCCACGCCCAAGGGCAAAAGTCCAGCACACAGACATAAACTGGGAATCTACGTGCTTCAAAAAAATTCAAAACCAGCTCAGTACCGGATATTTCAAAAGAGAGCGTATGTCGCATGTACAATGGGACACAGCTAAGCATCTTTTTGATCTGAAGCTTAAGATATACCTTTCCTGTGCTATTTCTGTATTTCCATGGAAAACTGGTAATATTCTGGACTAAAGTTCATGTATGCGGAAAAAAAAAAGAAGAGTAATTAAAAGAATTTTGGAAGTGCTTACAAGGATAGTAATACAGCGAGAAGACAAAATTGATTTAGACTACAGTATAGCACTGAAATAAAACAAGGAATAACTATGATTACATTTGAGGTACTGTAATTTAACATAAACTGCAGCAGAGCTGTTACAGTGGCTTGCTAATTCTATTAGTAATCATTACATCACACTTTAAAGACTCCTTACGGACTTCCCTCCTAACAGCCCCTGCTTCATCTCCACTTTTTGTGGAAGAAATTACAGTAACTTATGCTACGAGGGAGTAATTGTGTCAGGCAGTTGGTGAGGAATATATTCACTTGCATTTCAAGACTGGAGCTGTCCTCTGTTTACTGTACTCTCTAAAACGTCAGACTGAAACAGCACTCACCCTGCTTTCAAGGGCCATAGAAGTTGTATTAGGTTTCCCGTTAAGATGAGGACAATATGTATCCTGTATGGATGCGAAAAGATAGGCTGAAATAGCTAAAACAACTGAAATAAATACGCAAACTGCACTGTACAGACCTAGAAAATAATGCGCGCAACGCAGGACGTCAGAAGTCTGACAGACATGGGAATACGGATTATGGAACTGTGAAAAATCGTTTGAAGCTGTATAATTACGCCCACACAACAAATACTTCTTCTCCGTAAGTGTAACTCCTTCGCTTCAAGTGTCAATATTACTAATATATTGCCTTGTACCATTGCCCACGAGTTTGAAAACCTTTAAATCTCATTTCTTTAGGAGGGGTCCAGCACCCCAGACCCAGGTATCTTCCAATGCAAGGGAATGGAGGGGAAGGACTGGCTACAATACCCCAGTCAAATCAACCTTCTTTCTCCCCAAATCCACAGTACTGCATCCTAAAACAGAGATGCCGAGCGTGACTGCTGCATCACTTCTCTGAATCCCCGCCAGCACTATCTGCTCTTTTAAACACCCTGTGGAGAAGATTTCCAACACACCATGAGTGCTGCACAACTCCGCCTCTGACCCTTCCTGTTAGGGACTCCTGAGCAATGGGCTTTATCTCATTAATTCAGTGGTTTTTAGGAAACTACTTTTTCCTGCCAGTTTTTAAACCCAGAGGAATTTTCTAGATGTGCAGTGACAGTGCATGAGTAATAGCTCCCTCATTAAACTACCAGGGAGTCATAAAACAAAACAAGTTGTTCAGCTTCCCAGTGTTTTTCCGATTTGCTTTCCCTTTCCAAGCCCTGTAGTGCTCACAAACATCCAAACTATCTAAGTGACGTCATTTATAGTCAGAATCCTTAAAGGAAACAACATGTCCTTAGCATGTTGCTCAATCCTCTGGTATTCTTGCAGTCATTTATTTTTGCCCCAGGGTAGTTTCAAGTTGTTTTATTTTTTAAATCAAGAGCTAGTTGTGCCCACGTGAAATGTATGCCTCCGAAGTCCGCCATCAAAAGCTCGTCTGGCATGAGAGAAGGAGCTGCATGACGTCTGCTGCTGCCTGGCAGTCCTCGGTACGTCTCTTGTCTTCATGCCAAACGCACTCCGTGCCCACGGCCGAAAAGCAGGGTGGTACAGTGCGGGAAGCCGTAAAGATGTGAAAGACGAGAACAAACCCTGCTCTCCCACGGCAGGGCTTTGCATCTGCTGCCGCAGCAGCCATGCTTGCTGTTCCTCCTGCGCTTTAAAAATAGTACTCTGTAGGGAAACAAGATATTCAGCCCAAACTTGGGAATACAGCTTTGCTTTATGTTTGCCGCGGGGCAGGCTCACGTTAAGAAATCACTAAACAGAGGTGGTTACCTGTGTTTCTGGAGTGCTTTTGATGTCAGCAGGTAACAGGTTCTTTATCCCATTTAGAAATCTGGGAGTCAAACTATAAAACACACAGTCCAACAATTCAAGGAATACTTTGAAAGGCCACAATTTGTACAGTAGCTTGTGAGAATGAGAGACAAGACTCATTCTCCTGCATTTCTGTTCAGAATGAAGCAGCTTGTAGTCAGTGCCGATACAGGCATACCCTCCTGCCCAACACGGCATCCACCATTTCAGAAGCTAAATCCCATAAAGGTCTTTTTGTATCCACTACCAACACACAGAGTATCTTGTATGGTAACTCAGATCTGAAGAACATAAATAGCAAAGATGAGAACAGTCCCATGTTTTTAAAAACAGAAGGGGAAAAAAAAACAACAAAGCAAAGCAGAATAAGATACCAAACTCAACCCTGGGAGATGACCAGGTTTGAGAATATTTGTATTTATTATGCATTTTGCTAAGACTGCAGAAATGCTAACAAATTGCCACAGTTTTCAGAACAATCCTTTAAGACGCACTTGTAATCCCCACGTTACAGATAGCAAAGGAAGGACTGAATGAAGTCAGTGTAAGGTGACCTGAGTTCAGCGGTGTTTTTACTGAAAAATGTGGCTTACTTCAAGAAAACTTCTGCTCCTTTTGCCTAAACAAAATATGGGAGCCACAGAATGAAAACCATTTCAGACAGCCCTAACATCTCACACCACTGAGATTTGAATTCTGTCTTTTAATGAGCAGCAGAAAGCAAAGGAATGAGATTAAACTGGGAGCTCCAGACCACGGTTCCCAACGCACGTGGCAAAGCTGTGAGGAGACCCATTAAAGGTAGCAAGCTCTTTGACCTTGCAGATTTCTCCAGACCAGGGCCAGAAAATATAACAGATGAATGCTTATTCCTTTGCAGAAGGAACTGCTGGCACTCTGCTCTCGGTCTGTCTCCAAGTCAATGGTCTTGATGCTGAGGAAGAATCAGCAGCTTTAAATACGTATCTGAGACATACAAAAAAAGCAGAGTGAGTCAAGTCAGCAAGAGAACGCTTGAGCAAAAGTTGAGCGGAGACCCCAGCCCAGAGCCTCAGGGATGTTCAAGAGCCTCACTGCTAATGGTTTCACTGTGGGTTAGGTATTCGAACACCTCTAAGGACACAGGTTGTCAGAACTGGCCTCTTTACGTTGCTACATAAATGGCAACAAAGGTGGGAACAACTTGCCAGCTCAGCTTGTCACATCATCTTTACGAAAGAGTGTGGAGGTACTGATAAGAAATGGGGATTTTTGTCAGGGCTGAAATACATAGCAGACACTGTGGCAGATGGCACTGGTTGAATTGAAAATGGAACTGGAAAGTTCAGGGTATTTTAGAGGAGCTTCATGTAAGACTAAACAAGGTAACAGCTTAAGAAATACACAACAGTGAAGAGAGACAAAAAAAGTACTCTTATTCATCCTTCTCCTGACATACAGAGACGTTCAATGAACTGAAACGATTATAAATATTCAGCCATTTACATTATGGTCATAACTGAATACTGATTGGTCCCAATACACTGTCACCTGCACAAACACACATAAAGCCACCACTGACCTGCACGGTTTGCAGTCCAAAGGGTGAGGGAATACTTCCTTTGCATTTGTTTAAACGTAAAGCACAGACGAAATGTGGGCCTCACAAGAATATGCCAAAGCCAAGACGTGCAAAGGGTTAACAAATCAAGCCTTTGAATAGACAGTGAAAACATCCATGACTGTTAGATTAGTTATTATGAAAGAGTAGGAATAAGTCCTCAAATCTTTGCTAATTGTCCTCTATGAGGACTCCATCACCTCTGCCCAAAGTCTTTGGTACTGGCTGCTGTTAGAGACATTACTGAAGCAAACAGACCACAGGTCTGAGACTCTGCTGGTCCCCTGCTCCTAAGATATAATTCAGCTCTGTAGCTTAACATTTCAGAAACAAGCACACTACTGAAACAGAGTTTGGACAGCATTTCTAAAGCTGCAGGGCCCATCAGGCCTCCTGATAGCTCCTCATTAAAAAAAAGCAACAAGAAACAAAAAAACAACCTCTTTTCCAGGCGGTGAATGACACTAGCATGAGACTGACAACTTTCAGGATGAGGTCATCTCCGTTTCCCTTCAGAAATGAAGCTAGCAAGTACAATTAACAATAATTAAAAACTCCTTTCACAAAGGGACACTACACTTTTATTATCTCTGCTGAAGCCTAATCAAAAGCATCACAATGGGCTTATTATTTTTTTAAAACCAAGATACGATAAAAGACAGAAAGAAACCAGTAATTAAGAACAGAAACCCGATTTTCTTCGGTGCTGTAGTATTTTGGCTCTAAATACATATTGTCCCCTACTTCCCTAAAAGAGTAACTCACTACTTACTAGTTTGCCATGGCAAAACATAACCAAAAAAGTCTAATTTAAAAAAAACAAAAAACGCTTAGGGTGTAAATAGATGTGCTTATGACACTGAAACTTACGTAGGAAGTGTAAGCAATAAGCTGTAATCACACTCATGAAAAAGTTACTGGCTTTGGGTATAATGATCTTCTTCTGCACAGGGTTCCAGCTGCATAAAAATATTCCAGTTTCTTTGCATCCCAATTTACTATTACAAATTCTGAGATGTTCACTGCAAGAATGTGAACTGGTCTGTATTTCAAACTATTTATTATTCGTATTTGTTTCACCTTATGTGTCAGAGGAAAAAAAACAGTGCTCTGATCACTAGAGATCCAGCAGCATCTGGATAGCACTTCAGCCCACCAAATATAAATGTCTGCTGCTGGGTGAGCAGAATCACCCTCTAGACTTCAGTGATAAATTGCAACTCCAGCAATTACAACAGGAGCCTGGACACTTAGGTGAAGATTTAGCTACCTGAACACAGCATCTATGCCTCCTGTCATTTTAGGTGATGTGTAGTGTCATGCCTAGCCCACATAAAACTCCTGTTGTACCTGCCAGCCCTATGGGTATGTCCCAGATGACCTAAGGTGTCTGTCTCAAAGGCACCAGACACCAACAGGCAGGCAACTAAATCCTATCCTTGTGCACCTGCAGACAGGTACGTGCACATATATTACGCTGTCTGGTCTTTGTATCAGAGCCAAATCCCACCCATGTATTCTGATGCGCATCTACAGTGTAACAGTAGTTTTAAAAACCCTTTAAAATGTTTTTGTTTTTGTTGTGGACATTAAAGGTCCCACTGCTCTTTATCAGGAAAGGTATTTTGATATTGGTGTCTCTACCCATATGCAGGCAGAATTGCCAGATCAGATCTACCAGCAGAGCTTTAGGGTACAGATTAAACCTTGGCAACTGGCTTTCACCCAGAAACTTGAGTGCTTAAATCACTTCTGAAGTGTGATTACTTTTAGAAGTTTTACTGTTATAACCGCAAAGTGACCCTGCTGCTATGCAGTACACGCTACGCACTTGAGTGCTGCCTACAGTGATCTGAGAAGCATTACAGGGGCGCAGGGGTCCTCCTCTCCCAGTAGTATAGGTGAACAATTTTCTTGAGATAGCACACATTTTAGGACAGAAGAGTAACTCTAGGGAACTGGAAATCAGAGGGTTAAGTGGCAAGCATGCAGGAATGGATGGGTGAGCCATGAAGCGGGTAAGCACGGCAGCAGGAAGCCCACCTGCCCACCGGCTGCCTGCCCAAGGAGCAGATGCCCGCTGGACAGATGAGAGATGCCAGCCAGCAGCCGAGAATAGCAGTGGGGCAGGCGGAAGGGAAGGAAACATATGGTCTTAAGCAAGAGGTCAACCCAGTTTGCATGCCTCAGCATTTAAAGTACGAGTTTTCCGAGGGACTGAACTCTGCAAATCCCTGCTGGTACCAAGGGGCAGCTCTAGAGGCTGAGGACCATGGACGGAGGATGCTGTGATACAAGCAGATCATTCCATCACTGCTGTTTCATATACCTTTACAGCTGGGCTGAGCGTAAACAAGGAAGTCACGTGGCATCCGTCTGTGTTGTCGCACAGTGGCTTCCTTAGTGTCACACAGGCTTAGCACATCACCTTTAACACCTATTAGCCCATACGGTGTCTGCAAAAATGGGAACCTTTAAGCAACTCCTATTAACAATGCCCATCTCAGCCATCCTCCGTGACTCAGGAATCCGTTTCTGGATGTTAGTGTGTATTTTCCACTTCCTTTCCCTGCAGCGTATGTAACAGAAACAAATCTGAATGCTGACACAGTAAGTAGATTGATTGCAGTATTTTATTTTTTGGACTGAGTCCCAATTTTAGTCTGATCTGGTTCTTAGATAGGAGCTTGTACATTGTCACGTAGTTTGTAAGAGCAGTTGCTACACTGATTTGACTAGATATGCAAGGCTGTGCATCTGCAGATCAGAAAGCCAGATCGTGCACACTGCAGATGCATCAAATTTTCTCAGAATAATAAACTGGAGATTTACTGAAAACAATATGGAAATAATTTTATGTCGTCTTCTAAACATGCAGATACAAATACAGGTCAAATTTGCAGAGAGTATTCAAATTTGCATCATCGTGTTCTAAAAGCAATTTGAAAAGAAAGCATTTTATAAAAGTTCAGAGAACAAGCCTGGGAGACAGCAGATTTGTACTGTTTTCTCCTGCTGCTACACCACTGACTGTGGGTCATGCCAGGCTCTAGGAAAAACTCAACTTTCAATCAAGTTACCCAAAGGACAGGTGAAATTTTCCAAGTGCTCAGCATTCAGAAGGTGTCACCACCACCTGGAATTAAGCACATAGGTGCTGTCTGCTGCCCAACACTTCGAAAATCTGGTCTTTTAAAGGATGGTCATACACTTACAGTGGAAATTTATTAATCAGTACATATCAGCAAATATAAGCAGTATAGGCAAATATATCTGAAGTACACAAGCAGCTCAGCAGCTCACTTTCCTACATACTGTAAAACCAGCAATTCACTGTCCCTCTTCCAAACTCATGCTAACACATAAAGCTGTTCTTTTCTTCCTTTTCTGTAATACTGCTTTGGCAGCAATACCTCCATTACAAATCTTGAGAACGAAAAGGTTACTCTCTGGTTATTTCATATTGTAGTTATCCCATTCTTTGACACAAATTTATTCAAGAAAGAATGGAGCTTTGCTAATATAAATGGAAGTATGACAATTACTTGTACATGCCTTTTAACAGATGTACCACTTTGAGACCATTTTTGACAGGAATTCACACCTTGTGATATGGCCATGAATTGGTCTGCACATACAATTTCAGACCAAGACCTTAAAGCTTCCAGGCATCTCCTGAACGATCGGAGGAAAGAGGTCTTCAGAGCTCTTACTATGTGTCAGTTGGTTAGTATTTCTTCTGGTGAATGAACCGTAACTTTTTTAATCAGACAAATTACTCTCTCACAAATCGATTGGTTCTACTAGACCGAGCAAGACAGACAAATAGTGAAAACTTATTTCTGGCAATAAATAATAAGCTGCTTTGAACTATTTTTCAGACCAGAAACGTACACTAGCAAGTCGACGCACAGGAGTCTCCATCCACAAAACACAGTAATATGTAAAAACGGTGCCGTCAATCTTAATACAACAAAGGTGTGTGACGTATCTTCCAGATAGGAAGCATTAAAAAAATGTTATTACACACACATATTTTTGATATTAGGCAAATGAGACATCTTGCACACAGCTACGGTCTTAGGGCAGCGATCACAATTGAAACGCATGGCTGATTGTAGGGAGAGGGGAAAAAAAAAAGATTCAGACAAAACCACAGAATCACAAGGGATGGGTGATGTATTTTTTACCACCCTCCTTGCCCTACCCCCATTTCAGCATTTTAAACTGTTTCAGCATGCTAAAAAAAAAAAACAAAACAAAACCAAAAACAAACCAAAAAAACCCCAACAACTTACTTCTTCTTTAAGCTGTCTGGTTGTTTTCCTACAGACACTATCTCAGCATTACACAGTCAACACAGCTAACGGCATTAATTGCTTTCTTTTTTACTGAGATCAAGAGAGTGGTTCCCTTCACTTTCTCTTGAGGAACAAACAAACAGAAAAAGTCCGAGTAAAGAAAGTATTAGAGGGCGGTATCTCCAGAAATAAAATCCATTTTGTAAGAGCAGGAAACAAATAATATGTACAGACTTCAGATAGCCTATTTCAGTTTGTGTTTAAAATGCTAGCTGAAGGGCTCAGAACTCTATGGGGCAGAACTGAAGTGGAATAAGCCAAGCAAAAGGGATGTATCTCTGAGCAACACACCTTTTGACCATGTTGTTCTGAACTTTCTCTGTAGCGTCTAAAATATACTGCTCCTTTGTGTAATCCCAAGCCTTGAAAAAGTTAGTAAACCTCCTCTCCTGCAGTAGCTTCCTGCACCTGTCCCTACAGGTAATAAAAGATTAGAAGGATCAGAATTGCAATGTTTATGGAACTTTCCTGCTCAGCAAGCAGCTCATTTCTTACTCTTAAAATGAAAGGAGTGGCTGTGTTTAGGAAAAAAAAAAAGAAAAAAAAAGAAAAGAAAAACAACGTAATGAAAAGGAAGCACACACCCATATGGAAAAAAATGGCAAAAGACGAAGCATGCTTATTACAAATGCTTTGTAACCTTGTCACCGCCAAAAACAAACAATTAATTAAACAGAAGGGAAACTTCAAGGTTTTCATTCCTGTGTATTCTCAGAATCTTACAACTGTCCACACTCCCATCAAGGTCGCATGCTGCTATTATGATTGTTGTGGTAAGTTTTAGTATCAAACGTAACAGCAAACCAACTTCTAGTTAGGATTGTATTTGTAAATAATTAACAGTGTCCGTGCAATCCCACAGTGTCTGTGCAATCCCACAGATGGCAACTAAGAGCACTGTTTTTGACACAGCCATTCAATTCCTGCAGTTCCTAAAGCACAGACAAAGCATATGTAAACACTACCAGGATTTTGGCTTATGTAAGAAATGCAAATCTGGGACTTTGACAGATCTACAACCCAACAGGCTTGTATTAAACATACCCACACATTCCTCTATCTTACTTCGCACAGTTACTACAGCGTTTGAAGATCCGCAAGAGATTTGCTCTGTTTTAATGGGAAGAAACATCTGCCTAAGCACAGTGAATGATTTCTGGATTTGTCTCAGATAAAAAATGAGTAAATGCTGACTACTGTATGAGCTGGCTCGGTTACAGTTCCAAGCTTCACAGAAAATTTAGTTTGCAACAGGTGACCACGTTCAAGATGAGAAAGATTTCACTCGCTGCTTAGGGTACTTTTAAAAGTTACCAATACCCTGACAGATTTTTCCAAACACCTGTGTAACCCAGTGTTAATAGACTTCTGCCTGGCAATAAAAAACCCCACAATGAACACCAAACAGCTGGTAGGAGTTACTAAACATGCTGTAACACTGGGCTGGCCATCTCCTTCCCCGAACTGCTTCCAGAGCATGACAAGAGTGCAACCATCCCAACTGATGCAACCTGCACTAAAACCACTGATGTACAATGCAACGGCAAGGGTGGGGTGACAGTGCTCCTCACAGCAGGCTGCTTGATATACCTACCAGGTCTTCATCCTGCTGTCAAGTCCATGTACAGAGAAGGCAATGCAGTTTTCATCAAAAAGTAGGTCCAGTCTCACCTTACCTAGCTACTGGATGAAAAACCCGCGAGGACTGGTCTCTAGTAGGATTTTTCAGTACAACACTGCATATTAAGTTCTTCCTTAGTAAATGCACACCTTTTTGGCAGCTAAGATAGAGCCTGTAACTTCCTGCAGCAGTCATTCACCTCTATTTGGGCTTCAAAAGGACTTGCTCTATTACAATAAATAGTGAAAAAATACATTGCACAACTTCATATAACTGAACAGAATAGTAGGGCCATTACCTTAAACAATAGCCTGACTGTACCTGACTACAGAGAGGCCACAGCTAGGGCAGTAACTCTGCCATAGTAAATTAAAAAGTTACATATTAGTCACAGTGAACTATGTTCAGCCTTACAGCAGTTATAGTAAAAGATCCTAATAAAAGCCCTGTCAGTCAAAGTTTGATAATGATTTGAAGTTACTTTACCTTCCCATCTCATTCATTAAAATGAAAGGATCTTCCGGTTTGGGAGACGCCTTTATGCTGATGTGTTGTGCATCTGTAATTCCAGCGTATCCCGCGTATTTGTACCTTTTATTTGTCAGGTAATTCCTTCCACCTGCAGCTCTCCAGTCATTTCAGCTCTTGGGAATACCCACTACAAACTGCAATGCTCCAGACTAAAAGTCTCCATTGTGCTTCACCTGCTTTCTCTGTGACTTTGTTAGCGCCAAAACCCCCAGCAAATACTAGTTATGGTCTTACATATTGCTGCAGGAACACTAGCAAAACACAACCATCTGACCAAGGTGAAGATTGTTTCTTAGTGCCTGCACAGACACAGTGAAGTTCAGGCAGAGTAAACGATGTGCCATCCAAACGAGCTGGATGCAGACCAGTGGAAAGCAACACAAGTCTTGAGGGTCTGCCTGCTCACCTGCACACCCCCCAGTCCCTGTAACAGCGCTGGCCGTTGGTCCTCTCTGCATGTCTCAAGGGGGGTGGTTGTTACCAGTCTTTCAGGTATCATCACAGAGTCAGCCCATAACGCTGTTCCAACTCTTTTGCTACATACCTACCCATCTATTCACCCACTCCTACCTCCCCTCTCACTTGCCAGTCTAATTACCCGCCCACTCACATTTTCTCTTCTTCACTCAGTAACCCACCCATTTACATGTTTTTCATTCATCTCCCCATTCAGTTACACAACCTGATCCTCAAACACCTTCAATCCACTCACTAACAGTAATTTTACCTCCTATGATACGCCTGTTCTCACCTCTCTCATCAACATCCCTACCCTGCATCTAGCTTCCCGGTGGACAGCTTACCGTCCCAAGCTCCTGAGGTCCAAGAGGCTCCATGAGGTCAAGCTCTCCGTGCCACACCAATGCTAACCCACTCTTGGAATCCCTTCTGAATGGGTCAAATGCTTTCTTCTGACACAATGCGGATGGACGGTGGCGATGAGGACTGCACGGTGCTAGTGCTGGCTCTGCATTTGCCAGCTTCCAGGCACGCTGTGCCTCCAGCAGGCACGCAACGCAAAAGCTTGCCCCCACTCTACAGAAAACCTTTATTTGGAGGCTTGCAATGCAACCCTCTCATCCTTCGCGGTGCTGTGAAAGGAAGAACAGTAGTAATGCTTCAGAAACCAGAGGAGGTCTGAGGTAAAGGCACTGGATCACGACTGTTGGCAGCTCCGAAGGGACCGGCTCAGGCCAGCGTGGCCATGTGCCAGCTCACACCAACCGGCCTGTCTCTCGTGGGGTGACCACAGAAACAATGCCCATTTGTTCTCTTTACGGCCATGGAGTATTTGTTTTTGGGGGATATTGATCTAGATCTTTGTGGTCAAGACAAGGGAAAACTTTGGAGACAACCCTGCTTGGGCACCCGAGGTTTCTGGTAGCCAAGACCAACCCTGAAGAAGAAACAACAAACAAGCAACTCCCAAATCCCACCAAAACAAGTGGAACTATAAAAAGAAACAACAGTTATGAAATAAAGAAACTTTTAGAAAGAGATAGGATAATGGAAAACTGCGGGGGGAAGGCTCAAGTAACTGTATTACAACTTCCACTATTTCTGTCACTAATGGAAAATGATTTTTTTCATTTTCCCTGTAATGCCCGCTGCAGACTTGCCCGCACACATCAATTCCCCGCAGTTTAAAAGCCACAACAGAGTTAAAAATCACTTAAGTTATACTGGCATAACTCCCCCATATAAAAACATTTTCATTTCTGAGTAAAATTGGCCTTTTCAGGTAATTTTCAACAATTTCTCAAGTGACACCAGAACAGACCACTCTTATACTGGAATAAAATATGCGTCTGAGAAGTTACAGTATTACAAGTTCAGTTTAAAACCTATCTTCAATCAGTATAATTTTCCCAAATCCTGAAGAACTGAACATGCAGCACTTAAGGTGATACATCTAATATTCAAGAGCACGTAATCCTATTCCACTCATATTTACAGGCTGTTAACACCACAGAGAGAATTACTGAAAGATGAGAACGGAGACTTGAAATAATGCAGTGAAACAAAGAAATGGAAAAATTTAGGCCAAAGATCAGGCAAAGAAAAATCTCGCCATCAAACTTTGTGGAAAGGACTCCAGAAGATCGAAGTGGAAGGCCAAGTTCTTAGAGTATTTCTAGCCATAAACCGCAGAGAAAAAAAAAAAAACGTAGCAGAAAACATGTACTGGCAAGAAGACGGTCTGGATGATCTAATGCACTTTCCATCTCTAACATCTATGATTCTGTAATTCCGTAGGAGCGCTTAGCAGAGGGCTGGCAAACTTTCGTAGCAACTCAATTGTCTGATTATTGTGGGATAACCAAAGTGTTCAATTAAAAGGAGGTCCTTGTAGCTGGATGTTGTAGCTATGCCACGCCACTCTCATTCAAAGTTGTGCATTACATTGCCAGTAGAGAGCCTAATCTGAATGGCAGGCGCGTAATAATTACAGAGTTGTGGGTAGCTCTCCTAAATAGGCAAAGCAGAATTTAAGTAATTAAAGAGACAATCATCATCTTCATTGCAAAATGCCCGGGGTCAACTCTTGACAACGGGTTTGATAATACACAGCTCAACTTTGTCAAAATTCATGCATGCAAATAACTTCACTCATACATGCAAGTAAGCGTTAATGTGGTTGGATCTATACTATACTGTATTTTTCATTATTTACTCTTGATTTGCGTGCTGAGAAAATCCTCCCTTGGGGTAAAATACCAGACTGTTTCTCAGGTCATGTGCTTTGTTTGCTATTTTCAAGTTATTAGGTAAGCATATGTGTAGAAAGATGAAAGTGCAAAAGGACATGTGGCACAAGCATACCTTTTATGTTTAAAGCATATGTACAAGAAAGAAGGATTACAGCAATAAAAAGTTTAAAAATCAGGAAGATCAAGAGAAAAACGCAAAAGAAGCGAAAAAAACCTCCAAAGCAGAAGAGAAGAAAAAAAATGGCACATAGAAAGATAATCCTTCACAACCTGAAGAACTGTGCTGTGTCTGCTGGAAGCCCACTGCCTGACCCATCGCTGCCCTGAAACCTTCTTTGGAAGGTTGGGTTTGGGGGCGTTTTGCCCTTTTTTTCCTGGCCAGTGGAAATTCTACCCCAACTCTGATTAGGAAGGAGTGTGATTTGTGAGATTACGGACAAAGGCAAATTTTTTGAAACAGAAGAACAATTTGTGACGCTGTTCAAAAAAACGTCAATTTGATAAATGCTATGCGCCTACCAGGCTCTATAAATATTATTTCTATACTATTTGTTTACACTGATGACTAGAAATTTTAGTAAGGGATGGACTCCTCTTTGCCACCATACAATGTTATTAACCCTGCTCTTAAGTACTTAGGCTCTGAACAGAAAATGGAAATACAAAAGACGTACACTGACCACCCGTTGTACACAGATGCTAAAGTTAAACGTAGGCACACAAAATACAGATGCCAAAGGAAAACAGGGAAGACTAAAAATCAACACATTGCTTGTTGTGGAGGACAAGGTTAAGTTAGCTCTTGCTTGAGCTCCACCATGATTAAGAGACAGGGGAGGTGCGGTTTCCTGAACCGAACTTCGTGCAGGTGTCACTGAAAGGGACAGTCCCACCTCCTCCTTTGCTTCTGCCCATGAGTTCCTGATACTTCCTCGGCAGCACTAGCAGTCATGCAGCTATGCAATGAGTTGGATCAGTTCTGATTTTCCCAAAAGAAAACAAAGGAAGCAGAAAAATCTAGTTCTCAACCAGATCAGCAAATTTAGCTGGCTCACCCAAAGGCCACATGGTCATCAGTGATGACCGTGGAAGATGCTAACCTTCAACTGCAAAGCAGTTCAATTCATTAGGTACCCTCTTGTCACACTAAAACAACATCAACTGTAAGACAACATGTAACCATCACGGTAATCCAAAAACACATCCACAGAAGATAATATCGTCACCTTTAAATAGTAACTCAATGGTAAGAGCTCACCTGGGAAGCTGAGCAACTTTTCCCCCTGCAGATCCCACCTCCTACAAAGTCCTCAAACCAGCAGGCTCCAAGGAGAGCTTGGGCTGAGACTGCTTTCTGCCCTCCTGCTGAAGCTGGGCCAGCTCAGAGAGGAATTCAAAATTCACAAAGCCATAAAGAGAAAGCACTCCATGAGAATCAGACCTGCAGGAGAAGGGGTAGAGTCCTGTATTTTGGTCTCTTCTCCAGGAATTGCTCATGCCTACTGCACTGAAGATTAGATAAAACGTGTACACAGCTCCTTTTATACTAAAGCTTGAAAAATACATCCTATGAGCTATGTAAATACTCTTAAGAGCCAGTAAGAGCTCTGCCCTAACAGGAGAACAGCATATACCTACCTGTATTCTTGGATATATTTTTATTTTTTGTGGATAAAAGAAAATCAAAGAGCAAAGCTGAGATCTTCACAGTTATGACTCACTCCTGCCAACCTCGTGTTTTGGCAATAAAACTGCATATACACTCTAACAGAAGCCTGTAATAACAGGTCATATGGGGAATTTCAGTAGCCGCTTAGGTCCTTAAAGTTACAATTCAGGTGCCCAAACTTTGATTAGAAGCTAAAAACACCTGCAAGCTTCCATTTACTGCACCAGTGAACCCTTAAAGTCACAGCACGGCATGGCAGCACTGCCTAGAGGTGGCCCAGTTTTGCCAGCAGACATATGGGAAACAAGCGAGGGAACTGGACACCAGAGATCATTGCACACAACTCTACCTTGAAAATGCACGGATAAAAGCGGCTTCTCTTCATACCTCACGTTGCTGGCAAACATACATTTTTATTTGGCTCAATGAATTTCTTTTTTTTTTTTAAGTGTTGGTATGACCATTCCAGTAGAGCAGTGGAAGAGGAAGCGCACCTCTTTTCCAGGTCCAATTGTAAGCTCACCATTTTGTACGCAAACTTTAGCTGCAAACTCTGCATTTGGATAGCTACAGGCCATAAAGAGCTTAACTCAAAAAATTTATGAAACAACAAGAAAAAGCCAACGAATTCTCTATACCTGCCTGTGAACTTTCGCATGGGAATCCCTCAGAGATCAGCACAAACGAATGCTATCAAGACACTACAGAGACCTAAACGTCAAGCATTGGGTTGGTTTAGCAGAAGACATCATACTCCACACCTGTGCATACAATTTCAGACTGTGTTAGTGTTTTCCTTAGAAGCAATTTATAACTTGTGTTTAAAAAGCTACCATTCATGATAAAGTTTTTTTTCTGGTTGTTTTTGTTTGTCTGCTTGTTTTTTTTTTTAAATTAACGTCTTTTACTAACATAATAAGTAGTATTCTGCTTCAGAAAGAAAGTGCTGTTAAACCTGCCTCCATGTGCTGCCTTTTTTTTTTTTGTTCAAGATAATCACAAAAGGCATGGAAAAATGTAATCTCTGCACCATATAGTTTAGATTCACTCAATCATATTAGGTGACATTTTAAAAACTGCAAGGAAACGGAGATACTACAAAGACACATGTGAAAAAAATCAGGTTTCAAAATACGATTTTTTCCAATTATTCTGGGTGTGAACCATCCCTGTGCACTGCATCAATGGTAACAGCCTGCTCCCTGAATCAGGTGATTTCCAAGAGCAGCAATTTCCCTGTCCCACAGGTCGGTATACAACAATGAACTGAAGATCTAAGACTCCTTCTCCTCAAACAAGGCCTGCTTCTGATTTCTTAGTAAATGAACCTGCTCCACTGTAAGCCTGAGGAAATTTGATCCACTGCTTCAGTACAGGTTTAACAGTTAACAATTTAGGGGCTATAAAAATTTGCAACTTCCTTTCTTTTTATCTGAAATTATAAGAAAACAATGATTTTTGTGGTTGTTTTTTTTTTTTTAAATCAAGTGCCTCCTGAGAACATTTTGATAAGCTTATGCTTAAATAAATAATTTTCAGAAGATACGCAGTTAATTCACAAAAGTACTTGGCAAAAATCTAACTTTGAATATCTAATTCATATAACATTTTCCTTTATTTGTTTAATTCAAGTAAAATATTTTCCTCCGCCCTTTCCTTTTCATAGGCTTTTCACACCCACATAACAACCAAGTGACTCTTCCCTGACCCTGCCTCCCACGCCTTTTGGTACAACTGCTCACCAGAAAGTCACCCTGCTCTTGAGCTCTTCTCCCAAGATCCAAAGGAAGCAGTTACGGAAAGGAAATCCAGTACAATGCTAAACCTTCCTTTTCTTTTTTAACCACTGGGTTTATTTGCAGTTCCATAGGGATGTGTAGTCTACGGACTGCCTTCTTGGTAGCTTTTTCGGAAAAGACGGAAAAAATATCCACGAGCGCTTCACTACAACTGCCGACTCAAGTGGGTTTGGGAACGCAAGGCATCTCAGTGTCACCCACCCAGGGATGAACAGCAGCAGTGAATTCCTCCCTTCGTGGTGGACAGTTCGGACACAGAACCAGCAACTCCTACAGCTGGTGTCTGGAAGTAACCTATCACAGAGCATGATAAATTCAATAATCACCATTCTGTTTTCCCCTTCTTCTAATAATCTATGCATTCAAAACAATGTACTGGAAATCCAAGAGCTACCATATCACATATCAGCATCCTCTCTAAATGGAAAGCATAGTGATAATGCTGGTAAAAGCACTGAAGGAAAGTTAAATAACACTCATTTTATCGACAACTAAGAATAAATATTGACTTGCCCAAGAAGTCCCCCCTCCAAAAAATCCCTCCCAAAACCAGTGGCAGAGTTGACAACAGATTCAAGGAACATGACTTCCAGACCTAGCTCTGTCAGCCAACGTGATTCTTTCTAGCCAATAATATGTCAATGATTTGGTTTTTTTAAGAAACCACTAATTGATAGCTTTTTTTCCTTGGGATTTACAGAGCCACTTAAAAATAACATCGTTTCTATTCTAGGCATATTTTAGGAAAAGTATCATTAGATTTAATTCCAGGGATGGACATCTGATTTTCATGTTAAATTCAGGAAGACTGAAACCTTGTTCATTCAGTGAAGTGTAGCAGGAAAATTACAGCATAGCCATGATTCCGGGATGATACGATCCCAAAGCTGCAGGGCTGGCCCATCCCCTTTGCTTAGTACCAACGTTAGCAGAGGTTTGTAGGTTAAGGAGGGGAGGGAACAGCAATTTCAAGTTGTTTTTGGCAACCTGATCAACAAAGGTTTCCCCCTTATTTACAGACTCCTAACTGTGGCTGGCCAGCTAGTGTTTTCTCTAAAAGCTGCTCCAGTAAAAAAACGAATATGCTTTGCCACGTTCAAAAAGCTGTTAAAGAGCTTTCTTTCAATCACATTTAACAAGATACCATCTTAGCACTGAAAAAGAGAAGTACATAAACTTACCAATGCATTATCAAGAGAAGCATCAGAAATGAAAGTTTAGGTGTTATTCGGTAGTCAGCACCTCAGCTCCTTCCTGGCACAAAATAAATCCCACAGGCAGCAGGTACTAGAACCGTCTCTCCTTTGCTAGTCATACCCGTACACTCACAGACGTCTTCTGAATCTGCCACCAACAAAAGAAACCACAATAAGACTGCTTCCCTAATGCTTCATAACTGAGTCAGTAGGTCAACAATTCCTTCGGTTTAGGAGCCAGACCAATTCCATTAAACACCCCATTTTTTTTCTGATGGAGAAGCCAACTGTCTCCTGCCAGTGGCAATCCATCTGCTTCCAGAACAGAACCAAACCGCTCCAAACCGCCACCTCTTTTTGGCGCAGACATCCGTCCTGACGCAACTCCATTTTGTCTCTCACCTCTGGGAAAAGCCACGAGAAAATACTTACAATCGAAAGACAGTCAGGAAATTGCTCCCTGTGCACCTTGCACGCTGCTGCCGGCTCTCAGCCCACGTTCTCGTTTCCCATCCCTGAGATGGAGTGGCATGAAGAAGAGCACTTCACATAATACCAGACCTATCCCCAGTCTGCCTTGTTCCATGCAAGCACAAAATATCCTGCGTGTGCATTTCAGGCGCACTGCTTGAACAAAGAGAAAGCTCTGAAGCTGCTATCCCTCTTCCCGATCCATGACTCAAAACGTCTGGTTGAAAATTGGTTTCGTAATAACCCTTTAGTACCACCTACTCACATCACAGAGTGATTCTTGCAGCAAATGCACAGGAAATCACCAAGGAGTGCCAATGGAGCTACTATTCCAAGAACTGGCTCCTTCGGTTATTTCTTCATCATTTGGAAACTGAGATGCTTTTACTTTCCCTATCGCACAGGATATATTTTTAAGAAGAGCTTTTAACTATGATCCTGTGAAATACTTTGTTGATAAATCACCAGCTGAAAACTTGCCCACTGTAAAAAAAAAAAGAATTTCACAATACTCATTCCAGAAAATACAGTAACTCCTTTCTGGAAATAACTCACTGGACAAAAATCAAAAGGGCAGAATTAATTTTCAGAGACAGTTTGCATCCTGCAGAGCACACAAAGACGGTGTAGTCAGCCACGTGCCTTTCTGACCACCAACAGCAGACCCCTGACTCACCCAACCACAAGATGAGTCGCTATGAATGATTTCCTCTTCTTCCACTCTCCCCCGGGGTGCTCTGTGCCACCGGCATATCCTGAGCCTAATCCCGACTTTGATGGAAATTCCAAAACTCATCTCGTAAGGCTGTGGCCACCAGCTAATGATGCAGCCATCTGCTAGCTCCTGCTTTGAGTCACCTGTCAGCAATACAAAAGGAAATTACTCAGCAGCGAGCATGTGGAAGCCCACTGCTACACTTTCTCGCGTACCCCTCACAGGAATACAGAATTCTGGAGCACTCAAATCACCCTGAAGGAAAAATGTTCTATTCTGTAGCACTCGTATTCAAAAAGGTGAAATTGCCTTAAAAAAAAAATAAAAATAAATGACAGGACTGCAGACCGAGAGCATTTCGGCTGGGTTTTCAATGCCAGCATCACTGAAGCTGCCATGGAAGGGGGGACAAAAAAAAAAAGAAGACATTTCACAAACACTAGACCTTCACTGTGCGTGACAAGAAAAATAATTAAAACAACTGAGAGAACTAATCTGTGGCTGCTTAGGAAGTTAACTCTTCGAAGGAAGTGATTAAGAGAACAAAAGCAAAGTGTTATGTTTATCAAACAAGTAAACTTAACACACAGGAGTGCTTACTCATGTAAGTAAAGACAGAGTACTGTCACAGCCCTCCTCCCAGGCGTAGGTTCACACAGGGCTGGGATATTATTGATTATTAAGCAGTTTTTATTTCAAAGAAATAAATCTTTTAAGAAATACGACACACTGCTTTGCCGAAACGCCAAATACTATCAGAAAGGCAGCCACAGTGTCCTGTGCCTCTTTATGAAATTCCCTTGATCTACCTCTTATGCAGGACAAAGTTCACAAGGATTTTCCTGAGAAGACCTGATTAACCACTACAGCATTTACAAATTCAGTCCAGCAACAGTCATTTTTTTTGTTTCATCACAAATTACGCAGCTCACGAATTCAGTCCTCTGAAAGAAGACTCCCAACTTCTCCCAAAACACAGCAGATGAATAGAAGACAGTTACTACACATGACACTTTGAATCTTCAGGAATTTCACAAAAATTAATTAATACTAAAGATCTAATTGTCTAACCTGCTTCTGCACGCAGAAAGAGCCAGACCTGGTGCCTCTACAGTGGGGGAGGGAGGCACTTCTTGTTCCTGTTTCGTACTTGACTTTTTTTTCCTGCGCAGGAGATGATCTAATTATTCAATGTGTCAGTATATTGCTTCACCCTTTCTCGTGCGTCTCCTTACATTAACATATTTTAACAATTCAGCTCATTAGGAAGGAGGCGAGGAACGAAACGGTGAATTATCCTTAAAAATCAATCACAAAGGCAGGAGTCTTCCCATGTTTTGTCCTGTACCTAGACGAAACTCTATGAGAGCACACAACCAACGATGCTAAACGTAAACTGGCAACAAAGCTCTCTAAAACCAGTCCTCACACTGCTCAGATGTGAGCGTACCTGTTCAAGACACAAGCCTGATCGGTGAGCTCTGCGAAGAATAATTTTGGGTCCTGCCCGATTAGGAAGGAAAAGAAACTCCCAAATGACAGCCTTTTATTGTTCCCAAACATGCTGATGCTCAGCTGCAGGCACTATCAGTGAGAGGGGGCTGATGGATCTCGTATAATAATTGGGCACGGGTGATGAAAGCGAGGGATCAGACCACATAAGGCTGCTACCAATTGACTTGAAATGGATCTGAAAAACACTGAAATCCAAATATAACGTGTACGGCACCTGCATTTGCATACGTAGGATGTCAGCCGAAGTTTCCGAGCCTTTTTATGAAATGCCTTTTTTACAGCAAGGAGCCACTCAATACCCAGCCTTTTCAGCAGATACAGATTTGAGAGATGTTCTTGCGTTTTAAACCTTGCCTTGAATTACTACAACAGGTTTGCTCAAAAACTAGCTTGAGCAGAGTCCCCATGGTGTACATTAAAACCACTAGTTCTCGGGAAACATTTCTTCAGCAAGTTTTGTGTATAATAACAGAGCCTATATATAAACCTATTTACGACTATTTCTAAAGAAGAGCCTGTTCTGAGGCAGCTCCTTTATTGTAATCAAACATGCTGGATTTGTTCCCAGTTAAGGCTTATATAAGGCCTTCAAGGAAGTAGAAACTTATTTTGTATGAAATCAAGCCAGTATAGTAGTAGGTGCAACGGAATTATCCTGTTACACATTAAGTTTTACTAATAAAAGACCTGCATTGCAGTCAAAGTCAAATGCTGCATCCCACTAGTACAAACAGTCAAATATTTCCTGCCATAAAATCAAAACCTACTCAGCCAAAGGAAAGACAACAGATAAAAAGCATCTGCTTTTTTGGTATAAAAACATCATACTCCTTAAAATAAAAAACATGTAGTAGCTACAATGGCTCATCTTCACAACAAAAAAACCCCAACACATTCAAAAGACAACCACTTTCATATGCATGATGTAAACTTTCTCAGTGCCTTTTTTTTTTTTTACAAGTATGTTGGTATTTTTGTTCTTCTGAACACATCACTCCACTGGCAGGTACGTCCACTTTGTCCAATATATAACACAGCTTTCTGAACTGTGGTCCACAGTATATCCACGTTACATTATTCCTGTGGCCTCTGTTAGGAGGGAGCACACCCAGGTGCGCTTTGCAGGGATGGCTCACTCCAGAAACCCTTGCGAGGATGCAGCACAGGCAAGCCTGTACCAGGTTTGGTTCCCATGGCCTCACACAGGCCTCTGACACTGCTCCAGCAAGATCTATGCTACTCAGGACCACCAGGTACTCGAACTAAGTCTTTAGGACCAAAAGCTGAGTATGTGACCCGGTCTTAAAACTCAAGCTCTTGTACTCAGAATAAAGCCACCGAATTGGCAGACTGTAGCATCAGGTGCTTTAAAACTTAGAAAAAAAACCCACACCAAAAACAAACAACACCCCCCCCAACCAACCAACAAATAAACATCCCCACTAAACAAAAATGAAAGGCTGTGAATAATGTCTTACAGTGCTTTTCATGCTGCACGGAGAAGACCTGGTCTAAGCACCATGCCAGTGTTGGTGCACAGAACCTGCTTGGGCTAAAAAAAAAAAAAAAAAAAAAAAATAAATCCATGTCTTCATGTGGGCTGGGAGGACAGCACGGCTCCCCGAGTGGGTGCAGTTAGCACACAGACACACAGCCAGTGAGACAAAAATACCGACTTCAGTGTCATTTAGGCGTCTGCATCCAAATAAATAAATCATTCTCCACCTGATCAGTACATGCACTTTCCACAGCGCTTCATCGATAATGCCAGGGCTTTTTCCCCTCGGCCATGTCCCATTTTGTGTTATCACGCAGAAGCAGTTCAAGGACTAAACCAGATGCAAACTAAACCTCCTCCTGCTTAAGATTAAAATGTTATAGGACTGATGTTGTAGGTACCTCAGCCTAACCTTTCAGAGAGGTCCACAACACAGCACTGAGGTTCAGCACAAAGCACTACACTAAAATTTTCTTTGAAAAATATGGTCAGAGATGCTACTTACACTTCTGCCTCTTCCTATTGCTAAGTCTCTTACCTGGGAAGTGGGAGACATATTCTGCTTTCTCCTCCTATCCCCACAGCCTAGCAGTGTGCTGCATTTTTGATACCACACATTTATGAGCTGAGTGGTGACCTCTCACCCCTCTTTCTGAATCATGCCGCTGCTCACAAAGACGTAAAAGATTCAACTGAGAGAATATGCAAGAGCAACTTGACCCTTACCCTACAGAGAATAGGACTTCTCTGGGCATTTGGAAGTCTAGTTTCAATTTCTTTTCTTAATCCTCTTTCTGCATTTTATCCCAGCTGTATAAGAAGACCTCAAGTTAGGACAGCTACACTTCTAGCACTTAATACTGGCATACTTTTTTTCTTCCCACTTGGCTTGCTGGCGATTCTTAGATGTTCAACTCTTCTTATTCCTTCTACAGGCATCTTCCGTACTATGTAAGTTTGGAATTCCAGTGTTCGCAATGTCAGGTTTTTTTAGATTTTGTCTCATGGGCTTGCACACAAACAGCGTGCACAAAGAAAGCCTGGATGGCTGAATTCTGATCCTGGCACGAAAAGGATGACTTGAGGGGCATGTGAGGCAGTACAGTACTGCTCTCCTGACTTACTCCGGCAGCTACAACAGATGGATCGCATAATCGAATCCGAAGAGCAAGCAAGTTTCCTGGTAATAAGAAAAGGACACGATGACCTCTAGGTAAAAATACTAGGAAGAGCAAGCACACATAAACAACCTGAGCAACTTTAATTCTGCGCCAGAGCCTGAATGGAAGATAACAGTAAAGACAAACACCCAAGACAGATTTAATTCAGACTGTAATTCACTGCATACACATGCCAAATTGTGGTATAAACCTCATGCCTTTTAACACTCCTCATTTTAAGGCCTATTCTTATCTTGGTGATGAATGGAGGCTTTTAGAGAGGTTTTTGAGCCTTTTACAATTTTTTTGGTGCACCCTTTAGCAGGGAGGAAGCTGGAAGTACTTCACATTACTAGCTGGGGTGGAGTATGTCCTAGTACTGATCTACAAATGCAGGGCATCTCATGACAGGGCTCTGTTGATGAATTGTTGCATGGCTACAGACAAGCACGTTACTGTTACCTCCCTCTCCCCTCCTCCCTAAAGCAAGGGTGTTTTAACCTTACATTTATTTTGTTTGCAAAGTTGATTCAGTTCCTCAAAGGGGAGGCAATACCAGCATGAACTCTGTTTTCTTGGTATGAAGGTACAGACCTCTCACATTTAGCATAAACTTTACGTAACAGACTAAAAAATTCCCTGTTCCTCCATCTGATTAACAAACCCTTGAAGAGGTCAGTTCCCCAGCACTCAGAAAACCTAACACGGTAGCAGGGGCTGTAAATAGTCATTTGCTGCCCAAAACAAGGGACCATTTCAGAAATAACAAGTATCAGAAGAAGGGTGGATTTTTGAGGGCATTTCCTTTATTTTGAGTGCTCTTTGTTTATGCCACTAGATGGCATGTTTGAAACTCTTGGCATCTTGGTGAAATCACAGCGAAGTCTTTGCTCTGCATCACACCGTGTTTATCCTGCTAGCCTTGCCTAGGATGGAAAAGTACAGGTAAAATGGTATCTCAAGAGCCAAAGAACTGACATACACGGACAACAGCATGTAAAAATACACCCGCACAGGAAGGCAATGTAAGTCAGCGAGCTGAGAGCAGCACTGCCGGGGAGACCTAAGCTCCAACGCTTCCAACTCTGATCTTGGCATGGCCTTTGTACATCAGTTTGTCTTGCAGGAGTATGTGAATGTGTGTGCCAGAGAGGGAGTTGAGACAAGAGGAAAATAGGAAAGGAGAGTGAGAGTTGAACCTCTGGAGGCACAACACTGCCTTTCACTGCGAGCTGAGCAATCCTCCGTTCTCTGCACATCCTCGAAAGCTCAACAGACACAAAAACCATTCGCAACCTCTCCAACATGTCACTGGCATGAACTAACGGGAGGGAGAGCATTCAGGACACAACCAAACCACAGGGAAAGATTTAGCTGACCCCCAGCATCAAGTTTTGCCATTGCAAGATCTAGCTTTTCCAAAAGGGTCAAGTGCTTCGCGTCCCACAGACCCAAGTGCTCCACAGCAGATAAGAAAACAAACAGCAGCCCACGACCCACTGAGTCAGCTTCACAGGCAAGTCACCTCTTGTGCTGGACACATTTCAGAGAGTACCTAGCTGTGCCCCAGTGTACTGGCCTTGGCAGGGGTGCCAGTGTTTGGCAGCATTGCTTCCTTTAGGCTTCTTGCTTATTCTCGCTGCCAGTTCCTTAATTTAACTCAACCCACTTTAAAAGTGCATTAGCACAAGCATGTATCCGCCCCAACTAACATTCCCTCAAAAAAGAACAAGTTGGTTCAGCACCAATGTAACGATTGCAGGCGCTCAGAGACAGTACTTGTCACGGCATCGCACCCCACATTCCCTGTGTGTGCAATTTCAATAGACAAGGATTAACAATTTACTATTGAGCGCTTCAACACCTGACTCAGTCCTTGGAACTGGCACTCATGTCAATGGAAAAAATAACTGTCGATTTATACTGGAAAAGGAAAGAAATTTTGTTGATAGACCCCCCAAGGGCAATGGCAAAGAGTGCTTCTTGTCCCGATGAAAGAAGAAATACCATCTTCCCCCTTTCCAAGAAAGAACACCTGAGCCCCAGCACCACGGCAAAACCAATTTGTTTTCCTTCCCTTATGTAGGATTTAGCTCTGTAAAGATGCCCCAAAGTAACCAGCAGAGACAGGAACTGCCCTGACCATCATCAGCTTCACTGAAGGACCAAAATGCACTCCTGAGGCAGCACAGGAAAGCTTGCAGTAGCACCATCCATCCTAGACTGCTCGTCACGAATTTTGCTCTTTCCTGATCCATCAGTCTAGCATTATTTGTGTATTTACATATTCACATTTAGATAGTATCAACCTGTTTGGCAAATATTCCCCCAAATGCCCCAGAGTACATTTCTGTGTTGATGTCTACAGACTCTGCCAACAAAGAGTCTGTAGACATCAACACATGGCAGTAGTATCCTGCAGAAATATTCCAGCAAGGCCTCTATTTTCAATGTACAAACAGCTCAAGAGAAACTATTTCCAAACATAATGATGCAATAACCTCATCTGCATCTTTCCAGTCCCCTTGGGCCTGCACTTCGGATGCAGCTCCTACTCCTATGAGGATATGCCAACACAGAGATGCCAGCAGTTGGCGGTGGGGGGTTCTATGGCAGTTACCGCAGTTTGAGCTCAGTTTTAGGAGCTACCAAAGGAACAGCTGCAGGCTGTCCCAAAATGCAGGTTTCCACTGCATGATGCTGAACCTCTTCCAAATATGCACCTACCATCTATTCTGACTGCTTTTAAATGAGAATCGCTAGTACTATGATGGACAGGTTACTTTCTCAGTGTAATTACAAACTCCACTGCAAAATCTGGTGGGGAAAAAAATGGCACATATCTATAAATTAAAATCCTTAGAATTCTGTTCCAGATTTTTCTCCCAAGCCAATGAAACCCCCAATACACTCTGTCCCAACTGGAAGCGAGGAGGAGACTTGATAAGTGGGATTAATCTCACTTCTATTTAAATACCTGCAGCATAGATGTTGGTATCTGAGTTAGTCACAGGGAACCCCTTTATAGTCACTGCAAAGAAACTGTCACTTCCATGACATGATTCATCTGACTTAGTCCAGACAGTTACTTGGGATGTTTTCCCTCACAGAAGGAAAGCTGGGAACTTCGCAGGCCTGTCAGATGAATAACAGCGGTATAAATTCTCAAATGCTCCTTGAAGCTACTGTAAAAAGCAAGACAGAAAACAGGAGCTTTTTGACAATGACTTATGGTGCAGATTTTTCTCTATCTACTTATTTACGTGGAAAAACACAAGTGTTGCCTCTTACAGTTTTCATTCGAGAATTCTCTTGCTCAATTTGCAAACTAAATTTCGCAGCATTGGCCTAGTACGCAAGAGGTGGACAAAGAATTTGGGCCAATGTGCAAAGTGAAAAGTAACTGATCCGTTTTCACTCTTAAAATAATTGATCTGAAAGCAATCACAGTAACCTGAAGAGCAGAAAGTGGATTTCATCACGCAGTATCCTTCTACTTTCATAAAAGCACGTTTATGAGGAAGAAAGAATAATCTTATGCTTAAGGGCAAGATGTTCAAAGTGCACTACTAACTCTAGACTGTATTTCCCACTTGTGTTAACCAGGAAGTCTCCACCTCAATGCCACACACATCATGTCTACTGCCTCAGATTCACATATCTGGAGAGGACACGGTCATGGAAGATGATCTTTTTGGGAGGAAGATGAAATGGGCGCTGCTGAAGTGTTTCTCTAGAGCAGAGCATCAAGGGCTAAACTCTCCTCATACGGAAAAGCTGCCTGCAAAGAGGATTGATCCCAAGGAGAATTACAAGGATGTGGCTATTAGTGAGTGGTGGTGAAACTTGTGACATTGCTCTGGTCTCTGCATTACTGCTTCATTTGATGTATCTTACCTAGAAACTCCCTGGCCAGTCAGCCGTGTTCTCAGTGTAAGAAGAGTTAGCAGCAAGTGTCTCTTTAACCTCACCGCCCTTGCTGATCTCCCCCTCAGCAGACAACCACAGGTACATAAACAGCTTTCTAAAGAAACTGGAGAGACCAAAGGGATCGCTTCTGCGGAAGTAACATGAACTTTAACGCTCCAGCACATGTCCTGGGGCAGCGGTACGGGCCTGGCTATGCCCAGCTGCCATCGGTCCGAGCTAGACCTCTGCCTGCAAGATGAGGTGATCCTACAATACAGCACTGCTCCCTATGCTAAGACTAACCTCAGAGGCATCCCGGCAACTTTTAACACAGCAGACGGTTTTTCATTTCAGAGCTCTACGCTGCTGATGCAGAATCAGCCCTCGAAAATGTAAACGTAGTAATTCACACGGCTTTTAGTTCTCTTTTATTTATCTATCTCCCATCTACATAAACAGACCCACTCCACTCTCACCAATACTTGTAACTAAATTACTATATTACGGTAGATTAGCAGCTTCTTCCGCAAAACCAGCAGTATACAATTGGCTCCCAGGAAAAGTCAACATCCTTGGTCAAAGAGCATCTAACAATTAACATACTTCATTTAGCTGCCACCAATGATGTCACCAAGAGCAAAGTACAACAACAGAACTGACAGGCAGGCAGGATAGAGCTTTTCTCAAGTATTGTTCGAGCAACAATCAAACAAACCCCTCATTGTTTATCTGCCTGTGGAAGTGGATGGCACACAAACAGCTACCTACGTGTTTCTCAACACATACTGGGAGATGCTCGGGCAAATTTATCACTGGAAGAGAAGAACATATCCAACAGACTGCAAGCTGAATCATGTAAATTTGGGTAAAGAGAATCCCATTAAAGAAACAAAATTAATGTTAAGTGTATCAGATGAAAGATTTCATTTCTAAAGCCAGCGCCTGAATAAAAATTCAAGCTGCTTCGCAGATATTCAGGTAATTCAGACAATTATTTTAAAATGGCAGAGAAAAACAGTCTGATGAACCATGTATGGAAATAGGAGCCAGAAGCTCTGAATCATTCATAACAACAGTTAGCAGTTATATCATCTGCAGATCTCAAAGCTACTCTGCAAAATGGATATGAACTGCTGGCACCCAACCGTGGCTCCTCTGCAGTTGGTTGGCATCACACAGCTACACCAGGAGGCCTGGAGAGCATGAGGGTGCTTTCCAAACAGCAGTCAGTAATTACAGCTTTTGTCCCTGTTTATCCACCTACCTACCTGCAATTCTAATTAAGCTTTTCCCATGGCTGACAGCTATGGCTGTATCCAATCTCCCTCTGCAGAAACACAGGCGAAAGTGAAGTCTTCATTCATTTCTGTGACATCGCTGGCAAATCTCCTTTTTTAGAGTCAAAGCTGCTTGAAGGAGCTGTGTTTTATTCCTATCTCCAACAGCCGCATGGAAAAAACATGTGTTTTGAGGTTGCAGATGATTCCTATAAACCGTCTGTGCCCCGACGTCCCTCTGCGTAATGGCAGTAGCTGTTTCACAAGGCGGAAGTGGACGTCTGAAGGGATATTTGCCTTTTAACTGTAGAACACCTTGTTAACAACATCGCGTTGCTATTATCCATCATTCATCATTATTATTTATTATCCATCATTATTCTACAGCTGCCTGTTAGAGCTGCACAGTTAGAAATACAAGCAGCTCTAACTATGGGGCAGGTACCTGCTTCCACACTGCTTCAACAATGGTCCCTTTAGTCATCCCTGTTCTTTCTGTACCTATGGGCCAAGTAACAAGGATATCAGCTGTTGTGATCAACTGTCCACGGAATATTAGAAGTACTGCACGCTGAAACCTTAAGCAAATGTAAACTCCACTGTCCTGCAGATGAAACTCCATGATAGGACACATTTCCCTAAACTGGAGATCTGGCAAAGAGATGCAATTACAAAGAAAAAAAAAAAAAGGCAAGAAAAAAAGCTGCTACCAAAACCTTCTCTGTGTATTTCTGCTGGCTATGAAAGTCTCAGACACTAGATGTTTAAGTCTTTTCTGCACTGTTCATCCCTCAATCAGTTTTGCTACGTATTAGAGGTCCAGCTTAAACTGACACCTGAGAACATTTTTTAATGAAGCCTTGATTCGCAGCTCATTTTTACTAGCCACCACTACAATTAGTGTAAGATTAAAATCATTCTCTCAGCTGCACCCTTTTACCTCTATTTGACCCACAACTATGTCATAATCCAGAGTTTTCGATATCCTCCTTTTTCCCACTCTGGACTGGATGGGATGACGGAATGACAAGCAAAGTTCCTCTTCAGGTTGAGCCTGAATTAGGAGGAACTTGGAAAATGACTGAGATTGCACAGGAAAATACAGACTAAACCCATTTGGATAAATACGATTCTATGTTGTAAATCTGGTTTTGGGAGCAGGGTTCTCATTTCTATATAAAACTTTGTATCTCACCTCCTGTGAGTTTTCTGTAATGTAGAAGTTGCCTTGTAAATGTATGTGTTTGAGATACTTCTCCCAGCAATGCAAACATCACGTAACAAAGCTACAGTAACTTCAAAGGAAGAAGCTGCTCAGGGCAAAGGTGAAAAACACTTATTGTCACCCAGACAAATTTCTTTATGAACTTGCTCAAGCAGAATCATTTTTAGTATCACCTTCTCCAGGCATGCCTTCAAAGAGAAGCAAAGCTGTTTCCCCTCAACACTAAGCTGCAAAGAAAACCATTTCCTGGTCAAGCCCAGCTTGTGCCAAGATACTACCTGACTGAGCCGTAATGCCAAGTAGTGCCAAGAACTGCAACTCACAACAAGGACCAGTTTTACCAGGCACAACTTCCTGCTTTTCAAGAGGCTTATCTGAATTCCTCTTCCAAATTTGCTGGCTATTTCTAAGATTTGTCATGTATTTCTTTCCTTCAGTAAGTGCACCCATGTCCCCTCACTGGCCTCAGCTGATACCCAGGAATTACTCTCTCCTGTCCTCCTTAGCTCCATTAGTTATACAACAAATTGTCTCCCACTTCTTCTTAAATCCATCATTCGTGTCACATTATTTTCATTTCAAGTATCATTTACATTCAGCAATAATGGTCCTCAGTCTTCACTGGGAATACTCAGGTCCACTATGTCTAAACTTGAAGTCAGGAAATAAATTTTTTAAAAGGCATATAAAATTTGGATAATTATTTTCTTGTTGTTCTTTCAGTTCATAGAGGAACTTAAAAAATAAGTATTACTAAAAATTAAGGCCCAATGGACAACATCTTAATTTCATATGGATTACTGACATGCCTAAAATGCCTTGCTAGATAAGGACCTATCAAGAGATCCCTAATGCTTCCAGCAATTCCAGTGCAGTCCAGGTGAGTCCAGTATAAAACACATCTCTGCTGAAAAGGGGAAACTCACGTGTCCTCCTGCCATTCACACTCTCCCACCTCTGCGCCAACTCTAGCATTCAGTTTGCAGCTATCTTGCAGTTATCTGGCTGCACAAATCCTGCCCCTAGCGCAAGGTCCAAGTCTGGGTTAAGGATAAAGATGAGGCTATGACAGGACCTGGGCCTCATTAAAGGGACGGTGAAGATACAGCCTAAGCAACCAGGAAAGAGAAAGGTTAGGAAGGGAACAGAGAAATACAGATGTGACCAGATGAGCTGCAGTCTGTCCGGAAGTGGGCAGTGACAGAAAGCAAGCTTGTCCTACAACCACCAGCCCAGAGCAGACCATGCAGGCTTGCCTAGACAGGGCACTCTGCATCACCATCATATTAAAAGGTTAAAAAAAAGAAAACAAGGCCATTAAAAATACATTGAAGTATAAATTTTTCCAACAAGGTTCATTAATGATACCCACTGATGTTGAAAACAAATAGGTAGAACACAGATCAAGCTTAAAATGGTCATCGAAAACCCAGCAGTCTCACACTATCAGGCTCCTTGAACTGCAAGTGAACTGACTCTTGACCTGTAACCAGCATCTCAGCGAGGGGTCACGACACTGAAATAACTTACAAGTTAGTTTAAGGCATACTTGGTAAGTGATGAAAATCAGTACAGGGATGAGCAGTTAAAAGACGTTCATCATTGGTGTCTGATCTTCCCCTTTATCACTCACTTTCCACTTTGGAAAGTATGTATTACTTTTAATGACAAGTGTGACTGAACAATTTTCACAGCATTGACTGGTAGCCTTTTTTCTCCAAGCATTCTTTCACTACAATGACTAAATAATCACAACTACTTTTAAAATGTTATTTCCAGCAACGTTACCAGGTAAATGCCAGAGACAGCTGATCCTACTCTAAGTAGGAGGTTGGACTGGAGACCTCCTGAGGACCCTTCCAACCTAAATTATTCTGTGACTGCATGATGCAAGTGTCATGTTATAAAAATCCATGCAGGTTTGTTCATGGTTTTGGGTCTCATGAAGAAAAAAAAAAAATCACCAACAAAAAAAAAAAAAACCAAAAAAAAACCCAACTTGTCTGCTGTCAAAAGGTACAGAATTGGGTGGCAGCAAAAAAGGACCTAGCAACTTTCATTTATACCGGTAATGCTTCAAACTTGTCTATACTTCTCTGAAATTATTTTCATCTTGGGATCTGAAAATTCTCTATGGCCTACTTGTTCCATTTCATAATACCATTTATGCTCACATGTCTATAAGCAAATTCACTCTGGCACTGTCAGTGGTATCTTACTTATTTCTCTGTGAATTCCTCTTTGAAAAGAGTAAGTATATAGAGCAACCGGACAAGTACTACTGAAGAAAGGTCACCTCAAAAATGCGCTATGTTCTTTATTTACTGTCCACATTTGAGTGTTTTAAGTATGAAGGAAAATTTGACTATGTACTTCCTCCCAACCGCACTGATCTTAGTAAGTCATTATATTCCCCAGAGTTACAGTGCAGACTTTTGGTCAGCCCTAATTCTGTTTTTAGCCAACTTCAATTTAGCCTCTACTTCAGCATCCTCCAGCCCACGTCCTTACATGTACACTTAACTTGTTAAAAGTTACTGCACTGTACATGTAACTCAAATGAATCTGCTTTATGTCTTCTAAAGCTGTCAATCCTTTGAAAACCAGTCCTCTTTCACATCTTAACTCTACTTGAAAGGAGACAGATCTTAAACTCTTTGGTTAAATTTTTCCAACTGAGCCCAGGGATTTTATTCCCAGTACAGCAAGCATGTTGGCTATCTCATCCAGAACTCTCCACCAGTCCTTTGGTACGTGTCAGCTGGTCTCCATGGCAAGTAAAGGTTAAGGTTACAGAAGCTCTCTCCCAGGTTTCAACATGCAAGTATTCAAGAATGAAGATTCAGAACTTAGAAGGTGTGCAAATGAAAGAGGAAAGGATCATTAGCATAACTTGGGGGAAAAAGGTACTGCACTCTGCAAGGAAGGACAGAATTTCACTCCGGAAGGACTGACAGCAAACCGTGTTTTGTGTAAACTCTTTCCTTTGCAAAGTCAGTGTAATCCAGATTATGCTGCAGCCGTGACAGAAGATTTGAGAAGTATTCTGCACAAGAAACTTCCAGCTGGGTTCAGGTAGGACCTTCAGATTTAAAAATCAGGCAGTATATTCAAATTCAGCCAAACCACAGAAATCAAATGCATAGGTAAGCAAAAGATTACACAAATTTCCTGTACTAAAAACCCACTGAATGCTCTTTTCATCATAAAAAATGATTAGCAGCATATAAACAATTTATATAAGGAGATTTTAACGATTTTATTGTGATGTGCTATTTAGCATTTGCAGAGGATCTGATTATAAAACTTTTACTTAGTTTTCCATGAGTCACCCACTGAATAACATGTTTTGATTTACCTAACAGCAAGAACTCTTGGTAGGAGACTGTTTTACTAAATGTGGTCATCCAGGCCTATCATCACATTGCTGTTGGATGCAAATTCTGTACAGAAAAAGGAAATTTTTCTCACTGAACATTAACCAATTCTTCAATCTCACCTAGCTTTGAAGAAGTTAATAAGGTGACTTAGACTTTGGCTGCAATGATAGTAAAGGCTTGTCTCTGGCAATGTTTCGATCGCAACTGATACCGAATACACAGCTTAATGCTATCTCACAAGAAAAGCCAGTCAAACTTCTGGACCATGAAGCAGGAGAAAGGAACTCTGATACAATGTAACACAGTCAACTCTCAAATAGGTCTGATAACAGGAAGCTGGGGTAACCTAGTTAATGAAAAACCATCAACAACAATACTATTCTTTGCAAAGCTAGCTCCTGGCATCTTTGCGTGGTTTTATTAGCTTGGCCATGGCATCGCAGAAAGGCAAAGATCCAGCCTGGGTCCCAAAGCAACGTGGTTATGTTCCTCTAACACAGCACTTTAGCCTCGAGGGTTTGTACAGAGCAGTTTACACATCTTCACACAGCACTTTACAAAGCCTCCAACATCGGGGCTGTTTAATCCAGAGTCAGTATCACTGTTCTGGTATTTGGCTGCAATAAAGTCACCACCCGAATAGTCTGCTTATGGATGTCACAGTCCTGACTATACACACCAGACCGCTTTAGCTCAAACAGCAGTAAACTCCTGCTGGCATCCTGGGGGCTGGGGTTATTCTTCCAGGATATCAGCTTTAGACCTTCATGGGAACAGTGGTGTTCAAGGGCAAGACCACCTCAGGAAGAAATAATTCTTCCAGCAAGCAAGAAATTGGCCGTTCAAAGAGAAAAAGCAGATGTCAATAGAAAAGAAAGAAGCTACCTTCATCCTCACGAGAGCAATGCACTCCAAGGACTGCAGGTCCTAGCACACAGTGCTACACGAGTACAAAGTACATAACCTCACGTATGTCAGATAAACAGCAACAGCCCTAAAACAATCAAAGCGCTCAGTGCCCGTTCTCCTGAAGACACAATGCAAGTAAAATTTCCACCAATTTCATTTTTTTTCCATCACTAGCTCTGTTCCAACCACCAATAACTTGCGTAACCCGAGACTGCTCAGAGCAGCAAAACCCAGGCTGTTGACAAAGGTGGAATATACAACAATATACCAATACTCTAAAGAAGTACATACACGGGTGGAAAGTCAGTAAACAAAACAAAAATAAAATGCAGATGGTATGCAGCTAAAACAAACTGTATGGTTCACTGCATACCTAGCAGGCCAAGAAGGAAGGGAAATTCCTTCTCAGGGTTTACACGAACAATGAGTTTCCCTGAAAACTCCAGGAGGCCGTTCCCAGCTCCTCTGCTGGCACCATGAATAGGAAAAGCAAATGCTGGAAAGGTTGTTTCAGTTCATTACTGACCTCAGTAAAAATCTCAGTACCGGTGAACTCCAGTGTAGATCGATGTGACCTCTTGCTTCAGAGTGGTATTGTTGTTACAGCATGTACAGCACGCAGTGCTGCTTTTTAAGAGAAAATACAGCTGTCGATATGCCACCATGGTCAAATCCATGTTCCAGCAGTCACACAGGTCTGATCAAACCAAGTTCAACATGTTGTTGCTCAATTCCACACTTAGGATAACAGCCAAACTCTCCTCAATGTTAATACAAAGGAAGAAAAAGACACAATGTGTAACAGTGCAACTGCAGGTAAGGGGTAAACTCTTGAAAGCAGCAACCCAGATATTGCACACAAAGGTCAGTAAGTTCTGCAGCTACCCTTATCAGAGTTGTGTATAAAACACACATTTTGGGATATGTCTGTCACCCCATTTGTCAGCAAGCTTTTCACAACTGGGTATGCAAATACAAATGAATGTGCCTCTGAAATGCTTCATTAAAATATGCCCAAAAATCCATCAAGAAACTCTTCAACATCTTCTAAAAGGGGTGACACAGGGCACCATAACATCTAATGGCTACTAAAAAAAACCCCACCAACCAACTGTGGCTCCTCTGCCGCATTGTTTCTATTGCATTAAAATGTCAGTAATGGTTAAAATGTGAAAAAATAGGAAAGTCTCACCAATTCAAACCAAACCGCAAACCACTTTGTAAGATCATGGAATTCTACAAGTTAACAGACAAATGAACAAACATGCACACCAATAAAACTGCACAAGAAGAAACATGCCAGCTTCTATTTATTTTCATTTGCTGTATTCTGCAGTTTAGGAAAAAAAGGCTATAGCAGTAGAGTTTTGTTAAAGCTGGAGGTAAATTTTGGAAGTTTTCATTAAAGAATTCAAAATAATTTTATTTTTCAAAATGGCTTTGATTCAAAGCAGGGATGTGAATGGAAAAAGTTACAAGAGCATTTCAGAACCTGAAAATAGGGAAGACTGGAACAAACATGAAGTCATCTATGGATAATGATCTCCAAATATGAATTCCTACCCTCAGTCTTTTGGTAATACTTTCATGTGTGCTGTGGTTAAAGAGAGAGTTGAAAGAAAGGACAAAAAAGAGGTAGGTTCTTTAGTTGCATGTATGTGCAAACTCATTATTGCAAAATTTTAGTTCAGATATAAAAGCCGGTCTAAAACACTGGCACAAATTTTTACTGAAGTTTCCATCTCATGTTTTCATAGAGGTTTAGAATCACTAAAGAATTTCTGATCCTGTGAACAATTCCAAATATTAACCTCGTTTTACTGACAACAGGAACACAAAGTATGTACCAGGCATGACCTAGCAAGCCAAGGAGAAAAGACTGGAGTAGAAAACTCTGTCTGCTCTTCTCATACCCACTTTTCCAGCATACACGAGGACAATCTTTCCTGCCTTAATCACTTGCAAATCGATGGTGAAAATACAAATATTTGAAAAAAAATTCACTGGCTTATTACTTAAAAAAACATCTGAAATGGAGTAAGAAGAGACAACGTGACCTTGTTTACTTACAGTACACTGCATCTCTACTTAGTCAGCTTCTTACATCTAGTAAATGTATGTTAGCACATTCACAACTTTTGAGCAAAGAGTCTGAAATTTAACCTTTAAAGAGCTGCATTATTTAAGTCCAGAGAAATACTCACAGAAGGAAGGGGGGAAAAAAAAAAAAAGATGCAGTTAATCACTGTACACAAGTGCCATGACAGCAAATCCATTTGTAAGATCTTTTTTTTTTTTATATTGTGGGTTGGTAACTGAAGGTGTCAAGAGTCTTAATGACATTGGACAACTGGTTGCTCATTTAACTGAATTTTCTGAATTAATAAAACAGCAGAAATGCAAAAATACACAGCAATGTATTACTGCACAATTTTAATGAAAAAAAAAAAAATCTTATTTAGGTGATGGTCATGACTACCCTGCATGTAAACTCTTCTTGTTCTTCAACCAACCTAGTTTTAGGCTCTAACTGGCTTGCAACTCAACAGAAGCAATTGCAGTATTGACATGAGCTGCTATAAGAATACAGTTGAAACATGAATTGTAACTAATCATGTATTGTTTATCAAATCTTTACGGTCACTTGGAAGAATTCCTAGCTGTAGCAATTCTCAGTTCTTACAGAACATGTTTAATACAACAGCAGTAATGAATGAATTAAATTTCATTCACATAGTGTGAAGAAAACAGAAAGAACAGGTATTATTAACCCCAATTTTCCAGATGGGAAACTGCAGCAAAGAATGCAATGACATGCCCAGGATCACAGAGAACTGTAATTTTAACTTAAACGTTCTGATGTAAATTTTCCCTGCTCAATACAGTTGACTGCTGTTCTTCAAAGTACTACAGACTGACAAACACAGCTTTCACTGAGCACTTCAGAAAATCTACATTTTCAGAAGCAAACTGACCTATATTTCAAACCTATAAAAACCAACGCAAACATTAGAAGCCATACTTACATATATTATTAAGCATCTACTAGTATTTTTTAAAAACCAGGACACATAACCACAGGGTCCTTCTTTCTTGGTGTCTCTTTAAAACTCATTACCTTGCCCTTTCCCATAAACCCACCGCTTCCTCTTGCCCTTGCAGACACACACACACAGGCTTGTTTGCAGGCGCTGCGCAAGCAAGAAGACTGAAGACTTGCTAGGATGAATGCTCTGGGAATATTTCACGTGAAGAATACAGAAATACACCCAATAAGAGATTTCTGGAAGAGTTCCAGAAGTGGCTATCTAAGGTAATATTAGCAAAATCTAAAGGATTTCCATTTGTCCTTCCTTCCTCCCCCCCACGCAAGAACCCTGTGAAGATGTTAAGGAGCATAAAATTACTTTGCGACATTTAAGAGGCATTCTTAACACTGCTGCTTCAGCTGCCGGCCAAACAAAACTTTTCTTTTGCCATTAACATACCCCTTGTCTCGTAACTGTAACAACCTGCACTTGCAGCCAGGGACAAGTTACACTTTTCGTGCTTTGCGAGAACAATCCTCTCAGAAATAAACGTTGCCCATCCTGCATTTTCAGTTTGCAGCAAATTAACAATAAAATTATCAGGAAGTCCTACACTTCTGAAATGACTTACTAAAAATATCTTATCCCACCAGAGAAAATAGCAACAAGAACTTGCTCATCAGTTTACAGTAGCGTACTTTCCCCAACACAAAAAGTGCTGGTGATACCAACAGTACAGAGAGATGTTCATCCTCGTATATGCAGATGATTAAAACAAAAACCCACTACAGACTAAATTTTGGCTGCAAATATGCTGATGTCTGCTGGAAGCAGGTTTGCGAGCTCTTGTGGGGAGAGTTGTGATTTTCACCTGTGTAACCTGGATCTGAATCTAAAACCCCATTCCTCTCTCCCCCCGCCCAAAAAAAAAGTTACTGGAAAAGGAGCTCACTGAGATCAACAGAAAAATGCCCACTAGGCAACTGTATACACATTTAAAGTAATTAAAATAATAGATTATGATAAAAATATAAACACTTTTTCTGATAAAATTAAAGCATTATTAAAAAGAAAGAGACACACAAAGAATTACCTCCATTCTTGCTGAAAGATATGTAGTCAGAACAAGACAAACTGCATGCTTCGAGCCGTTAAGAAAAAGAAGAGCAAGCGAATGAATAGCTTTCGGATGAATCCAAATAGTTTTTGTTTCTCTGCTGCAGTTTCACCACTCCCACAGGGTAATTTCTATGTTCACTTTATAACGAAAGCAAAGTACAGGTCAGAGTAAGAAAGGGAGGAGACCAAAAAAACTCCACTGTATTAGTCAAAGTTTGTCATTCTTGCTATCTTGTTTTCAAATGGGGGAAACAGGGCTGGTGTGACAAAAGGGGATTTAGAGGGGGTGTTCTGCTTATGCTTAATTAACCAGAAGCTCAGCTCATCTGCATTTTGTATGATCTGATTGGTAAAAGCAGGAAGCAAGAAAACCTTTCAAGTGCATGATTTATGGAAAGATTATCACATGACTAAAAAGCACAGAACAAGAAGGGCCAAATTCAGCTTTCATTTACATCGATGCAGACCTCTTGTAACTCTGTTGCCTTTGACAGATTTATTCTGTTCAAAACAGAATAAAATATTTGGTCTCCGTAAGGACACAAAGCCATTTTTAAATCAGAATTTAGCCTCTGCTTCTCAAACACAGCAATTGTTTCAGGTCCGTTCAATGCAAAATTTCTGTACTGGACAACAACCACACCATCTATTTGTAGGGTATTTTTAAATACATTTCTGCTACCTCTCCTCTATCACTCAGTCTCCAAACAATCCAGCTACCCATTGCTGATCTACACATTCCTATTCACTTAACACGCTCCTACGAATGTTTTAAAAATCTATTGCAAAAACTGAAAAGGCAGGACAGTCCGCAAGTGCACTGGAAACTCTCTCTTGCATTTCATAAAGGAAGTTAATGAAAGCATACACTCACTTTATTATTTCGGGAACAAAATACGAGGATGTAACATCCAGGAAGGTACAGAAATTTTTGTTCAAATGAGAATGAGAAACGGTAATGCTCTGTTTTTTGCTCTCTTGCCAGCACTTAAGTCTATATTTCCATGAAAAGCTGGTAGACTAGATGAGCTACAGGCCGTTTTTTTGTGTCTCTCATGCATGGACTTCTATACTAAGAGGGGAAAGTGTCAGAGGTAAAAGAAAAACCAAAGAGGAGTGTTTACTAGGATGCTACCCGAGTGCTAAGGAAAAATGGAAAGTAACAAAGGGATAAGAAACTAAGAGCAAACATAATGGAAGATAGCGAAACAGAACTATCCTAGCAGAGGCGGCACTTTTTTCAGCGATGGCCTCAAAGCACTGCTGTCCCTTGAGCAGCTTGCTCAGATGGCAAAAGGTTAAAAGCACTGAGGAAAACCTGAATCATCTGACCTAAAACTGGAAAAGAAGAGAGCAAGACTTAGTGGTACAAGCTCACTTCTAATATGATGCCCTCATTTAAACAGTGAAGGACTCTACTCCCTTTTGACAAACACTGGGTAAAACACACACGTTACGCGTGCAGACAGAAGAACCATAATGGCAATACATTAGGCTAGAGTCAGAAACCTCATCTTTATTTCACACACTGTAGCAGCAAACTATGAATCAACTGGGTGAATTTTGTATGTGGGTTTTTGGTGATACTATCAAGTGTTTCAGTAGAACGTAACTTTATTGGCATCTTTAAAAATGGCATGCAGATCCAATTATGCCACTGTCATCTAATAAAAAAGTAATAAAATGTTAAAAAGCCTATTATCGCAGAATTCTCTGTTGTCTGAACAGTAAGGCACAGTCTCAAGAGAACACAGGGCATGCTTCATGTAAATAGCTGAGCAATAATGTATGTAGTTGAAAACACGGCTGGCAGTCCATAAAGTGGTTTTTGATAGTCTTTAAATACCAGATCCTCAGATATTTTCCTGTATTCAAAACTGTCAGATCTGTCTCCAGCATGTGTGGCAGCAACCCCAAGAAAGATTCAAAACAAGATAAAAATAATTTAAAAAAAAAAAAAGTAGTAACTGTTTATCAGACTGTCCAGGAAGTGGTTCTGTTTGAGAAATCCTGAACAAAAGCGAGTGCTGATTTATAAACCTGCCTTCATTGGAGTAACTCAAGCATCCTTAACCACATGCAGTGAATAGGATATAGCATTCACATATACAAAACACCTTCTGGGAGACTTTGCATACATACAACAGTGACTAGATTACTGGTGAGTTAGCTGCTATCAGGATTGGGTTTATCTTACTCAGCTACAGGTGCCAAAAATTACAGGCTTAAACTATATTCTTGAGCAGCTGTCAAAAAGAGGCAACTGCCGATGGTGAATCTTGTTAAATTCCTTAGGAATAAAAATTTACATGAACATCAGAGAGAGAAACAGCTTTGCAGGTCAGCATGACAGTGAGGCAAACTTCTGAATTCCCTTAGGCAAGAGCTACTTTCTCCAACTGGAATGCAGAGTTTCCCAAAAAGAGATCTTAGCATGACAAATCTCACACCTGTTGCTCTCAGATTCTTGCTAATTAACTCAAAAAAGTTACTGGCAGATTGGAGATGAAGAAGGGCAATGGAGTCACATACTCACACAGATGGAATTCAAGTGGACTAGACAGGAAAGGATTAAAAAAAGAGTACGGAGTGAAAACTTAAGCCGTTCTCAAGAACACAAGTTGTATGCAAAGATGCCGTGTCCCTGAACAACCTGGCTGCAGATAAGGAGCACAACTGACCTCTGTGCAACATCACATGTAACCAACAGCAGTCAGAACACTTGCTGGAGATGCACTGAGCTGAGCTTCACGTCATCCCTGAGGATCCTGCTAGAATATGTGACAAAGAGCAGCGCTGATACACAAGGTAACCCACCATCTCATTCTGCACAAATACACTAATACTTGTGGCTTATTAAAAATACTTGGTGTTTTGTTTTTGTGTTGTGGGGGCTTTGTTGTTTTTTTTTTTCAGCACCTGTCAAACACTATGTTTCACAAAACTTTAGCAGAAATTAAACTAGAGAAAAAAACCAAAACAAGTTACATGATTGCTGCTGGACTCCTGAATCCCAGATTTCTACAATCATCTTATAAACCAAAACCCTTTAGAAAAGATAATAAAGATCTGAATTACCTAAACCAATAAATTTCTAAAAACGTCATGTTGTTCATTCAGAGTGAAGACAACTCAGAGCTGTTTTGAGTTATGGGAAGAATGAAAAGCAGCCAGAGACCTACAAGGGATTGTGCATATCCGTCAGGGAACCATATATATCTGATGCTGCCAGCTCGTCTGTACCACAAATAAGTAATGGCGAAGATGTTCTTTGAACGTTTGAATTCCATCATTCATTTCCTCAGGGTCCCCACTAAAAATTACGGAAGAAAAGCAAATCTAAAAAATTATTTCTAGGTTGATTACACACAGGAATATGAAAAATAAACGCATGCCTGTCTAGTAGTTCATTCAAGATGTACGCCAGACAGGAGGTATTAGTCACTCTTCTGAGCACAATATTAGGATGTTGACTGCAGCCAGTCGAAGACTGACGCTTAAGAATGGAGCCATCAAATTAGTTTCCTGGTTCAAAATTCCCAACAAGAAGAGAGATTTCTCAGAGGGAGGGTTAAACATGGGAAGAGAGGAGAAGAAACTGAGACTTGGAAGGTGACTGTGCCTTCAAGTTTAATTGTCATGTAATTTCTCCAGAGGAAAGGGAGTGTTTCTGCATGACATAGCCAGCAAAACATGCAAGAGTCACATCCTGGTAAAGGGTTGCAGCTCCAGCACATTTGACCTTGGAGGACAGCTTTATGCATAGGAACACTGGCCAGGTGAAGATAAAGGGAAGGAATACAAAGCAAAGGGAAAGGCATTTGTTTCCAGCAAGGTATTAGGAAGATACTGCCCTTCTTGTGGGAGAGGGCTTATGTCTGGATCCCCAACACACGTCTCTAAGGATCAGCCAAGTAGGCCTTTGTCACAGTCTTCTGCAAGTCCAGGGACAACCCTCATCCTCATTTATGTGATGCTGTCAGGCTGAAGACCACAGTTTAGCAGCATCACCAAGGCTAAGTATACTTATGTTAACCATCTCTCAGGCCCTGGCAAACCCCTACAAGAGCAGTGAATTAAAGACAATCTTCCTATACCCTCCACACTGCAGGAGGACTACCCGCTGTTTCTGGGGACTGAGGTACATCTGAACTGCCGTTCCTTCCACGGTTCCCATCACTTCTGTCCACCCTGACCCTCTTCCCACTCGGAGGGAATACTGCAAACCGAATTAGTTTAATAAGCCATTTCTATGCATAATACTGTTTCAAATTATATACCCATTACACCGTCTTCAAATGAATCTTAAGATAGATTTGACTCACTTTGCAAAATCTGACTCATGCTTCTTGAGTATGGAAAAAGCAGTTTGCAGAGTTGACTCCTGCAGGCTGTAAACTCTTGAATCTCACTGCAGTTTTATTTAAGCAACAGCCATGTTCCCAGACCTCTCGTTCTCTATACATTTTGAGGACTAGAGCAGAAAACAGAGAAAACAGTAAGCACAAACTGCTTGAGTTAAAACAGTTACCTTTTGCTAAGGCAGGAGCACATGGCATACATGTTTTTTTGACAAAGAGGCTAAATATGTTTTCAAAGAAAGGTATGTTTCATTTTTCTAGAGATAAGTTTCACATTCAAAGTCAGACCTGGAAATCAAAGTCAGTATTAGATGTTTGCTTAGCCAGTTTAGCTTCTGGATACAAAGGCCAAGCTTTCCCTTTATGCAAGTTTTGTAAGATTATACCTCCTTTGATTTCTGAGGAACTACTTACCTATTGTGAATCTGGATGGGCTCCTGTGAAGCTACACTATGCGTACACAAGAACCACCATACCTGTTCAAACTAATTACATGATGGGAAAGTAACCCTCTTTATTCTTTTTACCGGTGCTTTTGGTTATTGTCTAGGTTCCCCTCGTGACAGGATTTACACATGCAGATTTTACACAGCAACTGTGCAAATACTGGAGCTCCAACAGCTAACAAAAAACCCCATGTGAAGTCTTTTGCATTTTCAAAGATATACTTTCCTAATGGACAGCATTCCATTTAAGAACAGCTCATTCAAAATGATACAGATTGATTCGTAATGTCTGTGCAAACATCAGATCCATTCTAAGGACATACTCAAAGGCCACTATAACATGAGCTGCTTCTGAGAATCAAAGTTACATTCATGTTTCCTCTGAAAGCAGCACCTACTTAAGTAAACAAAGTATGATTTTACTTGAAATTATTTTTGCTGCACTGCTAATTGGTGATTCATTGTAAACTCACAACCTCAAAATGCTTCATAATGCAAAGAATCTTCCAAGGAGGCAGATTCATTTATTGAAGAGGACTAAAGGAGAAAATATGTTCAAGATCAGCCTGATCTGTCTAAAGTGCTAGACACCTGGTTCCGTTGTGGCAGTGGACTTGAGGGATTTTACATCAGATGCTGAAGAAGTCCAGAAAATATCAACATCATTCAGCAGCGGCACTATGTCTTAAGAATGCAAGTTCAGCTTCCTTCTAGCATTTCCATGGCCCAGGAGAGGAAGAGCGATCCAAAGAAGATTCCTGGATCCAGCTTGCAAACTCACACAGAATGCTAATTATTAGCCAAACCCCTTCATTAGCCCACTGGGCACCTACAGGAGCCACTGAGAAAATACAGTCAGACTCCCCTCATGAGCACACAGACAAATGGTGATAAGCTGCAATAAGGCAAATTCTGATCAGACTTAAGGGAAAAAAAAAAATCAGCATGAAAACACTGGAAAATAGGAACAGAAAGGTTGTAATTCAATTTTATAAGGTTATCATTTCAATTAGTAAAGGCCCTTAGCAGCTCAACCTAACTTTCAAGTCAGTCTTACTTTGAGCAGGAGGTCGAACTGGACTGCCTAAGGAGTCAAGCCCAGTTTAGCAATAGCATGATTTAATGAGGCAATGCAGCCTGCTTCAAAAACCTAAAGGCTTCTGTCACTTCTCCCAGGTTGTACTCCCCCATTGACTGCTATTACCTCAGCACTTTACCCTACCAAAAAAGGTGGGAGATTCAGGTCCTACATGGTTTAGATTCCCCCCAAGTAAGCTTTTCTAAGAAAAGAGAAAACATTTGGGAGCAATTTGATCAGGAACAGTTGCTGTTAGGCAAGGCTTGTCGACAGGGAACCTAAGGTCCCTGCCAGCTAACTCACCTGCCTGAACAATGATATGCATCAGGCAATACTTGCACACCAGCTGAAGAACATCCTTCCAAGAGGATCTTCTTCCACAGAAACACCACCTCTCTTCTCACCAAATCATCTATACTAATTACTAAAATTAGTCAGCAACTTCCCAGAAGTCACAAATTGCAGTCTAAAACTAGAGCCGCTCAGAAGACTCCCAAACGTAACAATTTTTACACTACAAAACACTGATTGCATGGAAATGTGCTGACTTTACCAACATGCTCTATAAAAGGCAACAAGATTGGCCGGCAGGCCAGTCTGTCCAGCTTCCTGCCAGGCCGCCTGCCAGCCCTAGGGTGGATACTCCAAGCTCCCTAATGCAAAAAATAAAAATCAGATATGAGAAGGCTCCCACGGGATGGGGATTCTGCTTCCTGTAGCTCTAATTAAAATAAATCCTGTATAGGTGTGTGTCAGGAAGGACAGGGATGTCTCTGCTAGCATACGGCAAGAACGGCTTCTCAACAACAGAGTAAGTTTAAGAAAATTTATTTTATTTCCAAAGACACATGCCATTGCTAACAGCACAGGAGGGAAAGGATGAGACATCTCAGCACAAATCTGTGAGAGGGAAGACAATACCACAGCAATCCAAACATCAAGACAACAAATTAGAGGTGGGGAATCCCTCTTATCCCTTCTGCAGTATGTATGCAGCTACTGTATTTAATTAAAATAGTTAGCTTGTATACATACTGCAGGGCTTTTAACACCCCTGAACTGAAACACAGCGACGCTCAGTAGCCACCCTTCAGGAGTACACTCTCTCTGTGTTTCTAGACGTGGAATACAGATGCTCTGTCACAGTACAGTTGCAGCAAGGCTGACAGATCAATGCAGAACAAAAAGCCCTAACAGTTCTGCTTTTATACTATTTACTTCCTCAGCTCTGTACGTGGGATTCTTGCCAGGACACTGGTAATGTTAACAGAGAATGCAAAGCTGCAAAGCAGTGTGTCAGGCTGCTTCTAAGTAAGAATTTTTCATTAGGTAGTTCTTCCTTGTAAGCGTGGTGATTTAACTAAACTATTTCTGCAACACTCGGCTGTGCAAGATCCATGTATTTTCCTGGTTAACCACTGCATCCATATAGTTTAATGCCTGCTTGAATTCACTTCTTGCATGCGCAACAGTAGCAGCATCTCAGCACAAGAACTTCCCTCTGCACAGATTCATACTTGTGCCACACGACACTGTCCATTGCTGCTGGGTAACAGCAGTTTGGTATGGGCACATCAGCCCTTCACATCTGAGGGCCAGAAGGTGATTAGATATTCAGGAATGCTGCTAAAGTGCTGTGCCATAGGACCCGATGATGATGCAGAGTACATTAAGAGCCTGACAGTGTGCTTTCTGGTGACACAAACTGTCTTTCCATCATCATCAGGCTATAGATAAACCACCCATCCATCCATGACGCCCCAACCTCTAGCTGATTGATGTGTAAGATTAGCCAATATTAATGTAAAGCAGTCTACAAAGGTCTGTTACGCCAGGAGGTTTTAAGACTCCAGCCTGCTAAGTAAAATGAACAAGGATATAATTCTTGTCAGATCATGCCCCTAACAGAACTAGAAACGCAATGTACCCAACAGTACTCTTGATTTGAAGCTGTTCAGTGGATGTTTGGACAACAGAAAGGATCAGCTAAATCCTGCCTTAAGCAGCTGCAGAATACCAGTCAATCAATACCATTCAGGAAAAAAAAAAATATTCTATTTATTCTTGTCTTTGGGAAGGCATGAGTAAGGAGGAAAAGGATTGTAAAAGTAAGCTTACAGAAGTCCATAATAACGCTAATTCAAGATTTTAAAGTGCTTTACCAATAGCAAGTAAAACATACGTGTCTCTGACAGGGGAAATGAAGCAGGAAAACGGAAAGCATCTTGCCGAAGCTTACACAACAGATGAGAAGTAAAACAGAATACAAGACCTCCAAGCTCCCTGTCTGCATCCTATTACCCTTTTATTTAAAAAAACCTAAATCTTATTTTGCACTACAACGTTTCCACATAGTTTTAAGTGTTAATTCTGAGCTCCATCTCCATAGATTTTTTTTTTTCTGATGTGGTATCATCTCACCCATTATCTCCTCTTCTATACACATACAATATAAAAGAGATTTAGAAAAGATTAAAAAAACAAAGTCCTAAACTTTAATCTAAAGGCAAATTCCTTTTCATATGGACATACTGATTGCAGGTTTGAACTAGCACTCATCCTTGGTCTTATGAGGAAAGAAAACACTGCTTGGAAATTGTAAGAAAATTAAGAGTGCTAAGATGCTACTCAATGTATGTATTTAAGATGTTCTGACTTCCTGCAACAATATGATGTATAGTATGTTTTATGTATTTTCTGTTCAGCTGCATACACACTTCACTGCCAGCAGAGATGAAACAAATATCCAAAATGCTGACAAACCCACCACATGATGCTACACTTTTGGAGGGAACTATAAGGATGAAGACAATTTTTAAGAGCATGCCTTTAATAACAAATTTACTTTTCTTACACATGAATTCTGTAGCTTAGATGCAGACAGCTTTGCACTTACAAGTAGAACAGTGGGTGGCAGGCCTCTTGAGAATTTACATAGCTTAATACAATAGCATACAGAGACATCAGCCAGCTGTAAATGAGCTAGACTGGGTATGAGAAGTGGTACATATGCCACCTGCACTGTGCTTTGCTCAGACTCGGGTATCTGGCTCTAGAATGACACTAGACTGGGCAGGGCCTATCACACTGAGGAGTGTATGATATGGCTTGCAGTGCCTTTGTCAGCCACAGAGCTTTTGAAAACATCTTTTGGTTCTGGTCCTTGCTCTGCTGTATACCTCTCACGGTACTTTTACACCCTAAGTGCTTTCCCTAAAGCTCATCTCCCCCATCATCAAAGTTAGAGTAACAATCCCCAGAATTTCTCAAAGCAAGCTTTAAATTGGATAATGTTGCCTTGCATGCAAACAACTAAGTACTTTATTTTCAAAGCCATCTGGGGTATTTAAACTCTTACGTTACACTGAAGGTACTAATATAGATCTAAACTTGTAAGACAGACTGGAAATCTCCAGGATTATTTGTGACAGATATATCCACCAAAAGGTGAACTTCCTCTGCATCTTCTGTTCCACCTTGTCCCGCCACTGTGTACTGGGTTTGCATGGCAAGGTTTTGGTAGTTGGGGCGGGAGACAGGGGTTGCTTCTGTGAGAAGCTGCTACAAGTTTTCCCCATGTCTGACAGAGCCAATGCCAGCCGGCTTCAACACAGACCCACCACTGGCCAAGGCCGAGCCCATCAGTGATGGTGGTA
>JAVKLA010000005.1:4083109-4109807 GCA_034782735.1 Sagittarius serpentarius | reverse complement strand
GTGGCCCCGTTGAGAGAGGAGCCCAGGCTGGAGCAGGTTTGCTGGCAGGAGTTGTGACCCCACGGGTGACCCACGCTGGAGCAATTCCTGAAGAACTGTAGCCCGTGGGAAGGACTCCAAGGTTGGAGAACTTCATGGAGGACCGTCTCCTGGGGGAGGGACTCCAGGCTGGAGCAGGGGAAGAGTGCGAGGAGTCCTGCCCCTGAGGAGGAAGGAGCGGCAGAGACAACGTGTGATGAACAGACCCCGACCCCCATTCCCCGTCCCCCTGTGCCACTGGAAGGGAGAAGGTAGAGAAATCGGCAGTAAAGTTGAGGCAGGAAGAAGGGAGGGGTGGGGGGGAAGGTGTTTTAAGATTAGATTTTATGTCTCATTACCCTACTCAATTTGTTTAGCAATAAATTAATTTCCCCCAAGTCAAGTCTGTTTTGCCTGTGACGGTAATTGGCAAGTGATCTCTCCCTGCTCTTATCTCAACCCAGGAGCCTTTCAGGAGCCTTTCATTGTATTTTCTCTCCCCTGTCCATCTGAGGAGGAGAGTGATAGATTGGCTTTGGTGGGTACCTGGTGTCCAGCCAGGGTCAGCCTACCACACACTGGGAGGCTGGTTCCACACAGAGAAAGCCATCTGCCTCAGACAAGCTCAGTCTCATCCACAGCTTGCCCCATCTAGAAACATTATCAGACACTGCAGACAGTGGAGTATCAGTTGAAGAAACCCAGAGGACCATCCACATCGACCATCCACGTAGCAATCATCCTACTAAAAAGGACAACACCTCTCCCCCTGGAAGGCTGAGAGAGCTGGTTATCACTTTCCAGCCTGAGCAGTTAGTCTAGTCCTCCACGCCACTGAGCTAAGAAAGATGTTTAGTGAAGAAAGGGCATGTCTCATGACAAAACAGCTGCCAGGATGAAGGGGAAAAAAGGGAAGAAGCGTTTCTTCTACAAAAGACGAGAGAGACTTCAGTCTCACAGAAGAGGTGCTGAAAGATTAGACAGTAGTGCATTTCAGGCATGTTCATCACTTCATGTATCTATAATGATTTCATGTTTTAAAGAAAAAAAATCTTTTTTTTTTTGTTCTTTTCATATGAAGTTCCATTTTTCCCCCACTATCTTCATGCAAGACTCAAAGCCCAAAGCAAATGAAACTGTGTGATATAAATATGATTCATCCTTCTTGAGCCTACAGTTTTATGTATCAGTGATTTCTGAGCTGGAAATAAACAGGTTGTACTGCCTCCATCCCTCAAAAAGTAAATGTTAGGAGCTGTGATTGATCTCTGTCCATCCCATACTGGCTTATACACAGGTGGAACTCAATGACTAAGGCTACTCACAAACACTTGGTGTCTTTGCAAGATAAAATGGGTTGTGATGCAACAGTTCACAGCAACATGAGCGCATTTTTTTCTAGCCAAGGGCCAAGGCTTTTAAACATTTAGCAAGCCATGACCACGTGTTAATAAACATGTCAGTACTGTTCTATATTAATGTGAATAAATAATCTGATAGTAGGCTATATGAAAACAGTTGTGTGTCATATATAGCCTTTAGGATATAGGCTCCCACCCCTGAGCTACAGAAATTAGCTTTGGTTAGGGAAAAATAAAATCTCAGCAAAGTCTACTAATGATTTGTTAGTCTCAAGTTTCACGTTAGGAAAAAGTATTATCAGTGCACAAATAGTTATATAATCAAGATGTTTTTTCACCCAGCATTTCCACAGAAAGAGGTTTCAAAAGACCAGTACCCCATCCTCTGCCTGATGCTCACTCTTTCCAGCACCAAGAGACAAACATGGCTGCAGCTTATACAGGTAGAAACAGTGTATTTAAGATCCTGCATTACTCTCTTACTCTGTGTGTGTCTGTGTGTAGATTTATTTGCCTGGGAGAATTGAGGAAGACAGAGTAAGCACCACTGCAAGGTAGATACCTAGCTGATCTCTGAATCTACCTTTTCAGCTTGCAAACGGGTGAAAGGTGAACTTCTAGGTAAACTCTGGATCTCAGATATCTAAAAAGATCTGAAAGTGAGTGCTTTTATCTTGCTTTTTGTGCAAATTAAGAGAGAAAAAAAAGAGCAGAAGGTTTTGCTGCTAGGTGTCTTCCAATTTCAAACATGGGAAGTCTTCAGAAAACTGCAGCTTTGGAGTATCACACTCTGATTAACAGCACACAGGTGAGGAAGGCAAGAACACATGCTATTTACCACTTAGCTTGGGAATGTATAAAGCCAGCTCTTGTGAATACAGATGCACATATTCCAGGTTGATGCATCACCTCTTTTTTCCAGTTGCAGAAAAGTTGTTTTAGCAGCTGTATTACTACGGGAAAGAGGGGAAGAGTCCCACTCCCTGGGGCTTCCTGTACCCTTGTATATGGCTGCAGAAAGAGAATCCAAACCTGATTGATAGCCCATCCTTTAGCCCAGTGAAGTGCAGCAAGCAACACAGATCACTCCAGCACACAGCTCCTATTCATGCGGCACAAGAGAAGCACTCCTTCAAAGTGTACATAAAAATTTCTCATGGTGGTGGCCAGAGTTTTGTAGGTGAAGCCATCATACCACAGATACAACTCAAAAATGGTAATCTGATAACTAGTCTTAGCACACTCGTCTCTCTGCAAAGCACACATTGAACTTACAGGTACTTTCAGATCTGACAAAAATTAAAAGTGCTCTTTCAAAAATAAGTTGTGTTTTTATGTTTCTAAGTCATCTAGATAAGACAGCACTGTCAAACGGAGAGTTTCTTTTTGAATACACGCTGGCTGTGTTAATGGCTACTTCACACACATCCAATAGCACTGACCTCTTTGTGGTTTGTCTCCTTGCATGCCGTACATGTCAGTGGACCTTCTCAGAAGAAAAAAGATAGCCGAAGAGTAAAATGGCTTTCTTTACTGTTGCTGCCTGTACTTTTCTCTTCAAACCTTCCTCATCATTCACCTCCCTCAGCTATCAGATTGAACGGCAATATGCTCCAAGACACCTGTTTGCTCACACATGTGCAAGGAGTAGGCTGTCTCATGAGGTCAAATATTAGGCTTTTACTGCTGAAGAGTCAAAATACTAGTATGTATCATTGCATCTGAAATCTGAAGCAGATATGGTGCCTTCACTTCACAGGAACGAGTCACAAACACAACTGACAAAGCAACTTTGTGGAAGGTACATGAGTTAGCAGATCTTTAACTGCCAATAAAAAGCTTCTCATCATCTGGTCCATTTATTGGACCACCCTCCATCTTCACACAACCAACCAACAATTCAAACAGGACTATGGCAGCAAATACTTCTATCAACCCTAAAAACATCTGTGTGCATGCACACACACATATATAACATGGTCCCAAATACTACCTTTTCTTCTGTAAGACATTAACTGGAAGGAATAAGCTGACATGACACAATGTACCCTTGTCGAGATCCTACAGAGCAGAAGTCATCTTTGAGCCCACCTTTTAAGTGCAGAGGTTATTCTCTATCATGACTAGCAGTAGCTATGAATACAACAAAAGCTATTTTGGATCATTTTAAAGTACAACACTGAAAACCCAGAGGTTTACGCCTTGCAGTAAAAGCACCTAATTAAAATGCACAGTTTAAATGGAAGTCTCTCTGTTTGGCAGGTGAGGCCAGTAAAAATAGAAGGTTCCCTTTTCCAAAACAAAGGTAAGAGCAGATTTGATACACTAATCTGTTATAAATCCTGGGGGAACTGCAAAGCCTTATTTACTATCCTGAGGTAGGAAAGATGATCAAGAAACTCAGATCGCAAAGCCTGACTATTTTAAACGAAGTGCCCATGGAAGAACTAACCCTGGAACTTACCACTTCCCTCAGTGTAGAACAACCTAGATGTCCAAGTAGGAAAACATTGAAGGAAGAAAACAACAGCATTTCAAGAAGTTATAAACTTTAAGATCAAGGGATTCTGTAACTCCCGGTATAACCCTGTGTTTTTACCTGGAGCTCCAGCTGTGCAGAGTTTTAGCAAAACAACATACATTTCCCTTTCCTTTGCACACATGATGTTCCAGATGAACTACCTGACAGATCGCCTTGGAAACCTAATACACAGAACTCCTTACGGGCTCTTGGCAGAATTCCTTTCTTACCTGCTTCTAATAAGCAATGCCCAATTTTAACAGCCTTTTCCAGTTGTCAGAAAGCCACATGGGCTATGTAGTATGTGGCCACCCTCCAGAGATCGACAGACCAGGTACCACAACTTAATCATCCTTGCATACATGACCAGTCATTAAATTACAATCTACCTCAAGGACCACATCATTCATTTCGGTGGTGTCCTGCATGTGGTGCTGCAGTTTCTGAAAGGTACTCTGACGCAAACCCAAAGGAGTACAAGCTGGCAACACAACAGACCACACACTGAAGCAGCTCAGTTGCTGCAGTTTACGTACGTCACGAGAACCCAACAAGTATGAATGGCACTCAATGCATAGAAGGAAGGTGTTAACAACTATCCTGAATCCATCTTTTCTTATTGTACCATCATTTATGCCAAAAAGCCTGCTATGCACGCTACACCATCCCCTAGCCTCATGTGCAAATTGACAGGGAAGTTAAGGAATTCTTTGATAATTTCATTAATGCTTTCAATAAAAATTGAGACAGATTTATTTATTTTTATTTTTAAATAAAGAGAAGCATCACACCATGCCACAGCTTTTATTCTTTACCTGGCTAGGAATTTTCTCAATGTAGTTTAGCATGGCACTCCGATAGAAAATTTACTGTAAATTACCAAGAGGAATCAGGATAGTAGGGAGCACTGGACAATAGCAGTTTGCCAGAACAAATGTTGGCGATTTCATTGATTATCACTTCCAGCACTGACTACATGTCTTGCAGGGAAAAAGTTGACCTGGTTAAGGACTTTTCCATTTCTAACTATTATCTCTGAGGGAATGCGCTAAGGAAACAATCATCCTACTGAATCATTTCAAGAATTTTACAGCCAAGATGATTTATTACCATAAAACAGGTCTTGGAAACAAGAGTATTTTAGGAGACTCAATAGCTATTAAACCAGTGTGGAAAACATGATGCTGAAGGAATTGCATATGCCTGACACATGTTCTAGCACTTTTTTTTTCTTTCTTTTTTTTAAACAGAAAGTGTCTATAAAAAGCAAGTTTGCAGAATTACTTAAACTTTTCAGACAAAAAAAAAAAAGACACAGGTATAAACTAAAATTACATTCATATAAGTAATAGAAAAATTATAAAGCACCACACAAAGTCTGTTTGACAAACTGGAGTCATCAATAATTTCAAAACCTATACGTTGAAAACATACTTGTCCCTTAGTAAGCAAGCTGAGACATTTTGCAGACTTACAGATATTTTAAAGTTGAGTCAACAATACACAGAAAACTTCACACAGTCTTTTAATGAGTCCACTTGCTAGCCAGTGTGAAACCAAATTCAGAATAATCTTAAGTTTTGTTATTACAATTGCAATGTAGATGTTGTTATCACATAGTACATGCTCTGTTCCAAGACATTTAAAAGCATCTATCTTTAAAATTTGCCATTGTCTTCTACAAGTGAATCAGAAAGATGATCTGTAAGGCTTGCTATCTAAAATACCACTGAAAAACATCCTGCTTTCTTGACCAAAATGGAAAAAACTCCTGTGTTAAGCCATAAACACATACAGTACTCCCAAGTAAATGGTTTTATTATGTTCGCAAATACTCAGGCAAAAATACAGCAGCTTTAAAGTAAGGTTAAAGCTTTTCTTACACAAAACTGGTATAAAGGAGAATACCACCAAGCTTTTAAGCCCAAAACCCCTTTCCAACCCTTCTTGCATTCCTGCACATTGGCCTGATTCTTCAGATTTTAATCAGAAACACTCTTAAGAAGAGATAAAGCCTTTCCCTACAAACCTTTCCTCTCCACATCCTTGGACCATCACTGCTACAACAATGGTAATAATGCAATTACATGTCACAATCTTGGAACTATTTTATGCCTTAACACAGTGATGAGAAAGGGAAAGAAATGATCTACCTAATGCAACTCACCCTGAATCATATGGCTTGAAACCAGGGAACTCAGAACAGCTCTACAAACTGCATATGCTATACTCGCAGTCAAAGAAATGGGGGAAACTAGTTGCCTTTTTAACTAAATGGATGTCTTGTAGAACAACTGGCCTACAGTCTTATGGAAGAGGAAAATGAGCATTCTTCTTTGACTTACTTTTTGGATTGTCCTGGTTCACTTGTACAACTCAGTCACCATTTCTTCTTCTGCAATACAACAAAGAAAAGAAAAATTCTGTTAAAAAAAGTTTTTGCTTGAACTCATTGTATTGTTAGTTACTGCTTGAAGTTTACTGTTTGCTTTTAGTCAGCACTGGAAAAATATTTCCATCGTTCGTTTCTGTTTCTCTGATTTTGATTGGCAGAATATTTCTGTTACACGAAACTGCTCTACCAAGATGAACTGCGGAGACTGCCTTGTGATTTGAGCATAACATTGAAGAACTGATTTCCAAATCCTATTCCAGAGTTCACCAAAGAAATTCCTCATAGCCACGGAGAAAGTGAAGAAATGTAAAGAAGGATTTAATTGCCCAAAGACAGCTATATAGTTAGACTCTACGACTGTTCCTTGTTAGCTTCCAGCACCTACTTCAGAAAGGTGACGACTTTCCCTTGGTCTCGGGTCATAGCTGCTAGCCCTATGTTTCAAGCACCCCAAGACACTTCAATGGGTGTTGAATACGAATGGGTTGGCCATCATGTCCTGCTCTGTGCTCTGGATTTCAATCTGTAAAAACAGAGAAAGTATACCCATTCCTTACTGGGAATTCATTAGTGTTCGTAAAGCATTTTGAAGTTTAAAACAAAAAAAAGCAAGCAACCAAAAAATCAAATCCAAAAATCTACTAAGTAGAGTTATGAGAGTATTGTCCTTAAAAAGAATGCTCTAATGCTACATTCTCTATTTAGCCACATGATTAGTAAACCTTTAGCAGAAGCAGCAAAAAATTCCTCATTCCCTTACTATGCCAAGTAGTGACCTGGAAGAATTATTCAAATCTCCATGAACAACTGGTATGCTCCAGATAATGAAATGACTAAATAACAGGGCGCATACTGGAAAATGAAGTAGACATCTCATCACTTAAGGTTAGCAGTGTTCTTGTTCTTCTGAAAAGAGTAATTTGCAAGGGGGGGGAGGCGGGGGGGGGGAAGCTGGAAAGAGGAGGACACCAGTCAGAAAGAATCCTGACTCTGGCTATGGTTTGCAGCTAGGAGGGGATAACAAAGCAACAAGTAATGCCAACATGGATTTGTCAACCTGCTAAACTTTTCTTTCCAACAACCTAGAGAGCCGTGGGATATGCACAAGGTGCAGTAATCATTACGGTCACCTGAGCATGTTAGTTTTCACGCCACGTCATACTGTTTTCTCCTAAATCAATAAAGGAAGCATGGTCTTCATAAACATGCTGGAGAACTGGATGGAAAAACATATCCAAAGAATAAAACTATTAATTGTTCACAACAGTGACCACATATTGATCTTAACACATGGTATCCAACCTTCAGCATCAGAAAAACACCAATGCATTCAAATGAAAACAAGAGTATCTCATTAATTCAGACAACTGTGCATGACAAGAAGTGTTTTCTGAATCTCAATCAACTTAATTTCCAAAATCTCAGTAAGAAATAAATACATGTATCATTAGGGGCTATGAAATCATCTAACTCCTTTAAAAGGGATACCATTAAACTTCAAGCTATTTAAGTTAGCAAACAACAACAGAGCTTTATGAAGAGTGGTTTTCACTAATGACCTGGCCACTATTTTTGTTATGCTTGCCTCTAAAATGCACGGCCAGTATTTGTGGTTTTAAAAAAATGACATTTCTTTTCTCAAAATGTTGTTGTGAAGGAAAAAAAACAATCCAGAAAAAATTTAACTCAGAGTACAATCAAATATACAAAGGAAAACCACACAAGTACAGATTTCATCATACTCCTCCAGATTTTAAACAGATCAACGTATTTTGGAGATGGGTGTGATTTTATGGTAGCTATGCCCCTTTAAAATTGGCAACTACCCTTAATTCAGTGGCTTCTTATTCCAAACTCCAGTTGAAAATAGATCTCACAATGGAGTCCTACAGCTGAATATACTCTAGGGGAAAATTATTTCCTTTAACTTGTTCCAAATTCATTTGCGTGACAGTATATCATTAGTATATTAAAAAAAAAAATATGTATTATACCAACAGAAGAATATTCTGTTCAGTTAAAGGAAACTCATGTCCCACCAGTGAGATCAGCTCGAAATTTAAAGCACAAACCTGCTGTTTTGTTTCTTAAAAAAAAAACCCAAAAGACTCAGAGCTGTTAGTAGTCCACATAGTAATTTGTTTAAAGACCATGCGATCTTAACAAAAAACAACACAAATACCTGGTATGCAAGAAATTGTATCTCCTAAATAGGTAAAAAGAGCCACACAGACAACCTAGTGTAGACTAAAAATAACTGATGTAACACAACTCTCTGAAAACGACTCAAGTACGAAGAGAGGTCTTCCTACCTTACTGATTAGTAACAAATGAAGGAAGAGGAAAGGAAACATACTCACTTTGTAATTCCATCATCAACCTTGTTGTCCTGGAAACAATTCTTCTACAAGAGAAGTACTTAACTACTAAAACATCATCTGCTACTACTTGCCCCCCGCCTTCTCTGCTGTGCTCTCAATGTTTGATAAACAGTCAGTAGCAAATCTTTCCCATAAAATGGCACAGAAATTGGATCTCTTGCTCTCAGAAGAAAATACATCTTTCCACTTGAGTATGTAGCGCTTACAGGAACAACAGGTTTGCATGAAGCCTTTGGAAAGGATTATAATTTTGTTGTTGTTGTTAAAATGACCTACTAACTGAACCTTTCATTTTTAGGAATGTGTAGTGCTGGTAAAAGGTAACTGCTGATTTGATAGCAGCACATTTTTCCAAAGGAACAGAGTGAGAAATCTCAGACTACAGTCCATAGACACAAAAACGCACAGCATCCTCTGTCAGAACGGCTCAGCCCTCACTTGGAGCTGGTAAACAGCCCTAAACACATACAGACTGGAGCCCTGTACATAAAGTTTGCTGTATGGCTTCCTCTTGACACAGGGGCTATTCCCTGACCTACCGTAAGCTTCTTCCTTCCATTGAACTCACCAAGAAAAAGTAAATCAAGGACCCAGCTCTACCCTGAATGTAATTAACGTTCCCAAATATTCCACCAATGAAATGTTTACTGCTTCCCCAAACACCATCACAGAAGTCAGCTTGAGCGTCCTGCTCACCTCATTTTGTTAGAAGCCGAGAAGGTTAATGACATCCCTGCCCGCAGGCAGCCACCTGCCCATAGGAAAGCTTACCCACATATGCAGGACCAAAACACTGAGCGTGACTGACAGCCACGCCAATCAACATCCATGGCTCTTACTGCTGAATATAACCGAGTTCCTTTTTTCAACTGCAGGAAGGACTCCATACAGATTGATTCTTAGGACAACAAACAGGACAAATACTTCTGCTGCTTCTACTGAAGAATGAATACAAACCAGCCAAACCTACAGAATTAATTCAGCCTGCCTTATTCAGGTGCCTAAGTATTTGGGGTAAGAGTCCCCTCTTGCTGCTGAATACCTCTGTGGGACTGTAAAAAGGTCACAAACTACAAAAAGATTCCTGTTTCTGGCTTTATGGTTAGTGTACGCCTTTGGAAGGGAATAGAACTTTCAAACCCAGTTCTCGCCAACGTGTACCGCATTGCTCACCATAAACAAACAAACAAACAAATAACAGTCTTAAGAGCAAAACTTTGTGTCTCATTCCCAAAAGAAAGCCCTGGACACCAAGCTGGAGTAACCCATCTGGGATCAGAAATTTTAACAACTCCTGACTTCAGAACAACAGCTACCTAATCCACAAACCAGGTTATGGACTGTCCTCTGGCCCACAGATTAGCCACAGCAGCACAGCTGGTACCCATGTGGTTAGGCAAGCTTTCCTAGCCCCAGAACAGGGTAGCTGCATCCCAGCTGTCCATCAGAAACAGTCCCTGCACCATGCTATTCTCTGGATGATGCCCTAGCACTGTCTGGAAGAGTGCTGGTCGGCACAGGCTAAAACCGTGCCAGGCAACGTGCTACCGGTTTAACAAGATGAATTACAACGTCCCAGTACCTGGAGCCATCCATGCCATTCCCTTCTTAGTTTAGAATCGTTCTTTTTGGAACGGTTCTCTTTGTGCTTCTACTAGAAAAGAAAATTTAATTTTAACATTTATATGAAATAAAAGCTGGTTTTAGAAATCAGACTTATCTAGGAAACAGCAGGTTTGTTTCAGACCACGACCTTTCACTCCACATTTGCCTGTACATTGATCTTTTTGCTACACAACCCGTTTGGGTCAGATACAGCAGTTTGGCCCTTACCTACATCAGTTCAATCCACTGCAATAAACATAAAATATACATATTTAAACACTTGTAAATTCTTATTGTTTAAACTATCAATGTTTTGAGTAAATTTTGCCTCTGACCCTCTCAGCCTGTCCATGCATACTGTTATCAAGTAAAATGCCAGAGTCCATACTGCTCTCAGATGGGAAAAATCACAATACACTCCATGTTCAAATTAGAGCTGTTAGTTACCAAATTGTTCCCTCAGTGAGTCCAAAGGGCTTTTGGTTCCTTCAAAAGACCCATGATTAAATACAGTTACGCTCAGTGCTTTATTCAGTGTGGTCTTATTTATTATCATCACTCTGGTAAGAAGAAGGCCTGTGTTTTCCCTTGACTTCCTCCAACTTCCAATGTATTTACAAGGTCTTTTCATGTTACCTATTAATGTTAGTTATCCATCTTTTCATAGCTTAGATTTTATATTAACCCTATCTCATATGCTTTTATATTAATTTTGAATTGTGTGTTCTTGTTTATACTTTTCAAATGACTTATTTAACATATGAACACGATGCACAGCTCTCTGCTTTCTTTTTCCTTTTCTCTTGTGCTTTTATTCTAGATGTTTTGTTAACCCTCAGGTCTCCATGTATCCTCTTACTCCTTTAAGTATCTGCACGAGATATCAACACGCTTAGTAGGTAAAATTAGCTGAAATGCTGATTAATTACAATCTGGAGTTGCTACCAATAAACTACCACCACTAACAGATCCAAAAACCTGAACCTGAGAGTCTTGAACTGCATCTGCAAAATGCCAGGGAACATTTACCAGCAGAACCTACCACACAATAAGGACTGTAATTTCTCATCTCTTCCACTAAGGATCCAATTACCTAGGCAGCATCTACTACACAGGCTCAATAATCACTACAAGTATGTGTCATCAAGTAGGCAGTCAACATCTACAAAAGCCTGTCTTAACGCCTCAAAAACTCAGGGTTTTTGAGCATGCTACCCCTCATATCATGCACAATAAAATTCAATGGTGGAGACACAGGAGGAAGATATTTGGAAACTTGGTACATGCACAGAAATTTAAGATTATGAAAATTGTGGTGCCTTACAGTAGCTAAAGTGTTGCATGTGTTACAAACACTGAATTCTGTCAAACTATTTCCAGCATTAGAAGTTCCCTATGTATAATATAAACCTTTATATTCTGCACTTTCTTATCTGAAACAGGACCAAGCCTACCAGCCATGTTTTAAAAGTAATTAGACTCTCCCTCTGCTCTGGTACAGAAGTATACTGTATCTCAGGCTGGAAAAAACGTTTGTTCTCCACGTTTTTTCTTCTTATTTCAGGCAAAAATGCTAAACCGTAGCGAAGTTTTTGCCTTCTGCTGCCACTGAATACCAGTTGCTGCACAAGTAAAACATAAAAAGGCTGAAGTAATGATTTTTAAAACAGCTACTTTTTTATACCTATGATTTTTAGTTTTCATCAGTAGAGCTGAGTGTGTGATGAGTGGGAAATTAAGGCAGAGTGATGCAACCACAACCACCAAGTAGGGCAGTGGCAATAACAGAAGGAAAAAACCTCTAAAACTTGCAGGACAGTGTGAAAACATAGTAAAGCTATTCTACCTTCCATACAAACTGAAAAAACCAAACAATGCAATGAAACAAAATCCTCTTACTATTATCTTTATTCTCAGCCAATAACGCTACAATATATGTAATAAAGTTGACACAAATAACTTCTAAAACATTTACTAATTACTTGAGGCTATTTTTCATTTTACCCATTCACTGTAATGTCCATTACCACATGAAGTTATACCAGTTTTTTCCAAAGAGGTATTTCCAGTGAAGTCAGTGGATATTCAACAAGGCCAGGACCATCATATAAATAGAAATCAGAAAATAGTATTTCCACAAAAAAATCACTCAGGTTTATTGGATTAACAGGCACTTAAAAGTGACTCACACTGACACAGCCTACAGTAATCCAATCTATTTGTGATAAAAACAAATTCAAAGGAAATCTTAAATTTAGAAAATCACCTCTGTGGATTCTCACATGGTTGGGTTTATTCTATGAAATCACATTAGCTGTTCTCTCCAAATGAGAGGACAAATAAATTAAAAGCTGAGTTTTAGTAATTTTTTTATACCATGAGTGCAGTATGTTCTTAACAGTAGTAGCTGCCACACTGAGCATAATTAGAGGATAAGAGAGCCCTGAGTGGAAGCACTGTGTGGAACACAGCAGTTCTCCTGTCCCACAATCCTGCACGCACATGTTGTGCCAAAAGGAGTGGGAAGAAGAAAAGCCATTAAGCCACCTCACTACACTTTCCTTGGGAAAATTAAGGTAGATTGTTAGATCTATGATGGCAATCATCATGATTTCTTCTGCTTGTACAGTGGTTTTCATTTCCAATTTGGCATTTCTTGGGGAAATACAACTTGTCTCTAGGGGATGTTACTAAATCTTAATATACACTGAGGTGTTCTGGCACAGACAACTGAACTATCGATGCTTTACTGAAATCCTGAAGGATGCACTCACAGTTCTCACACCTCCTTTAAAACAGGGCAGCAAGCAGGGAGGCTGTGACTGGTATGTAGCTTATTTCTATAAATATTCCTTCGCAGCAATTGAAGAATTTGTTCTTTGATACAGTATCTTTCAATATTGCCATGAAGAACAAGTCTTTAAAAAATGTATTATTAAATATTCCATATGAAAAGAAAGTTGCAAATAAAAGCAAAGGTGACACCAGCCAGAGGGTGGGGTCATGCAGTAGGGACCTGGAATTGGACTGTTATCTTTATCACCAATTACTGTAAAACCTGTAATCAAATACTACCTGCCTGTAAGAGTATTTGAAAGCCACCTATCTTCTGCCATCCTTAAAGCAAAGACACTGATTCGTACACAGAGCTGTAAGTCACTGAGTATACAGATGAAGACCAGCTTACCAAACACAGGCTTCAAGGCTGAAGTGACTGTTGTTATTTAGAGAGCTGCTGTCAGCTCTCACCTGTACCACCTCGTTAAGTTACATCAAGGACAACAGTACATACGAAGTCCATCATAAGGAAGAGGCTCATCTTTGGTTTTTTATGCACGCTTTCCTCCATCCGTACATGCCCACTCTTAAGAAATTTCCATTAATGGCTACTCTACAATCCTAAAGAGCACTACGTTATAGCCTTGGGGTAACTAAATTACAGTGATCTATGCTGAAGCTAGATATCAGAGTGAAAGCTAGGCATGTTGCTTTCATCACAATATATTCACTCAGAGAACCCTCACACAATTTAAAAACCTTACCACATTCTGCATCTCCTGTGAATTTGGTCATGACCACCTGGGGCCTTGCCCAAGGACACTCAGAATAAAGGTTAAAAATTATCCAGTAGTCGAAGGTGTTGATTATAGGGAACAGTTTTAATGTACTGCAACCTACGGGTTATCAGACAGAAAGGGATGCGGATCTTAGCACTGAAGGAGTGCCTAACAGATGACAATCAAAACAGCAAAGTACAAGGGGGAAATGCATGATTTGGTTTGTTTGAAAGACAAGGTTAAGAAATCCCATTTTCTGTTGAAATGAACTGGGTTTTGAAAGTGCGATCACCCTGCTCTTGTGTATTTTTCAGATTTGGGGGTCTTCTTTTTGAGAAATTCTAGCCTCTACATTACAGCAAAATGCTGCAAAATTTTCAAATAGCTAGATTTTGTGCTAACCCTAATTCGTAATCATTCTGGCCTTGCAACCATGGTGTGAAATTTACTGAGCTAGACAGCTGGGAAGGGGTGGGTGTGAAGAGTGGGGGTGGTGTTGGGTTTTTTTATTATTATGGCACTTCTGGTGTTCAGCCCTTCGGAAGTCTATAAGGATGAAGAAGATGCTTTTACTTAGAGATATTTGGTCAGATTCTAAAAGCATCTGCACCTTCATTTGCAATGAAGGAATTCATCTCCCTTCAAATTTACTCTGGCGACCAAAATACATATCTGTATTTCTAGCCTGTAGCCCTGAGTAAGATAAAAAGCTGTGCTGCTCAGAAAATTGTTTTGTCCATGTAAGGCTCTCTTTAATAATTCTTCTCTCATCAAAACCCTTTAAAAGACACCTACTGAGAAATGCTTTATAATGAAACCTGTAAAAAAACCTGCCTGAGCTCACAGTATTATTACAAAACTAAACCTTAACTGAAAGTTCTAGGAAAGGATCACCAGTTTTTCCACCTAGACCTGTGGCGAGTTTTGACTGAAACCCTCAGCCCTACCTACCCATGCCTAAATTTTGTATTTCATTTCCTATCCCAAATCAGTCACAACAGCAAGATGGTTTTTCTCTGTAATTTTCAGATCTCGATCAAACCCAACACTGCGCATAATGCTGGATGGTGGAACTTGGCTGTGGACTGAAAAAAGAAAACAACCCCAACATTGAGACAATCTGCTTTTACTACCTAAATGGGCATCGGGCACAGCCCTTCAAAGACAAATGCATGCAGTCATGTTTTGTCGGGTCACGTGCTCTTGATACATGCTGGATCATCATCATGGCATGTGCAAATTTACATGGAATAACAGAATCATATAGGTTTGAAAAGACCTTCAAGACCATCGAGTCCAACCATGAACCTAGCACTGCCAAGGTCACCACTAAACCACGTCCTTGAGTGCCACATCTACACATCTTTTAAATACCTCCAGGGATGGTGACTCCACCACTTCCCTGGGCAGCCTGTTCCAATGCTTGACAACCCTTTCAGTGGAGAAACTTTTCCTAATATCCAATCTAAACCTCCCCTTGTGCAACTTGAGGCCATTTCATCTCGTCCTATCGCTTGTTACTTGGGAGAAGAGACCAACGTAACCCACCTAAAACTGTTTTATAACATAAGTACACGAGAAAGTCAAACCCATGCTCAATTTCTTATGCAACTATTGGTCAACTTTTTACATTCTTTTCCCCCCCCCAAATCTTCTACTCTTAACAATGAAAGGTCACTACCCCACACACATACCAAGAACTATGAAAAGCAACACCGAGCTGTTTCATGGATCATCTCCCAAGGTAACGTGTTCAAAGACACACGATGTCACTGTATTTCAGCCTCTGTAATATTTTCTTTACACAGGTACAAGTTGCCCCAGTGAGAAAACATTAACTTCTGTGTGTCCCATTAAAGAGATTAATCTGTTCAACACCTGATGATTCACTCACCCACATGTTAAAAGTCCACACGAAAATGACTCATTCCATCCGTAAGAATACTCACCTGGGATACCAAAGTCCCCTCATCTTTTCCAGAGCTGGTAACTGCTTTCTTAAGCAAAGCAAGTGGATGGCAGGCCTTCCTATTACGGCATGGGTGACATGAAGGAACAACAGATATGGGTCTGGGCCCTGGTAATTTTATAAACAATTTAGATAATAAAAATACTTGAGAGTAAGTTTGTAGACAACTGAAGTACTGGCAGAGGAAACAGTAACACTCCATAGTGACCTGATGGTTGAAGACAACAACTAATTTTAATCCTAACATATCAAAATCACCCATGTTTGATGCAGGAACGCAGCCTACTTCTCTGCGACTTGGGACACTTCCTACCCAGAAAAGGACTGAAGCAATTGTACTGAATCACTCCGGTATGGACTGCCAGTGCAGGGCAAAGCCATATTAAGGGCTTAGCTGATGACGTCATCTTTCAGTGTTTATGAAACAAATCAAGCTAAATTCTAAGCTAGAACTTCATGTCCAGTTCCAATATCCACACTGCAAAGATGCTGAAGTACTGGCAAGCGTTCAAAGGAAGACCTCAGAAACAGTCGGTCTGGCTGGGATACAGACTTCATGACGGTAGGTCAAAGGTCTCCTTTACTAAGAGGAAGATGAGTATGTGACCTTGTTTTTAGAGGTACTTTATGAATACAACAAATAAACTACCCTGCAATCCCTGGAGAGAAAGGCACAGCAAGGTACTACAGCTGGAAGCCAAATAAGCTCAAATTTGAAGTAACTTGTCACTTTTTAGCAACAGGATTGTTAAATATTTACCACTACTTGGTGTGACTAGAGAGCTTTCTAACAGCACTCTTAAGACACACTTCTGTGGAAAAATTCTCATCTTCTTACATACAAATCCAGACTAGAATACAGGCTTGGTACAGAGACATGAATCCAAAATTTATTAAAGGCTAGCTATGAAATCCTGAAACTAGTATTGAAGTTAATTCTGATGTTAAATTTTATTGTTACTGCTATGTAATGCTTATGGCTGTATGCTGCCTAAAGAAGAACTGTGCTCTTTTGACTTGAAAGAAGCTTTTTAAAGATGGTTTTCTCCTTGGTAAATGGACCTGCAAAAATACAAGCATGGAAAACACCTGATCTACTCTTTTTCTTTCACCTCATTACTTCAAAAAGTAACACAGAAGCTAAAGACAGAAAAGAAAGAAAATCCAAGACCTTAATTTAGGGGAGAAAGAGATGGTAACTTAAATTGTGTATTATTAGAATATGATGAGAATTTATGTAAAAAGAAGGCATTAGTTTAGCCAAAAAAGCAATTAAGAGAAGTGAATAAAGACACGCTTGCTGCTTTCGTGACACAACTCCCTCTTTCCAGCCCTCCTATCATCCAAACACTTTTTATTGCGATCCTTTCTGTCACTCCAGAACCTGAATTTTTGACTAAAGTTGAGATAGTACTTGGAGGAATGTAGGTGGACAGTACGCACAGTTCAGTAATTCAGTAGAACATAAGACTTTTAGAAGCACATACTCTACCTCTATGGCTGCTTGGGCCGGCACGCACAGAGCTCGTCAGTAACACCTTGCATGGAGCATATCAAGAGATCATGGAAACAAAAAGAATGAACTGATGAACATCACAAATGCATCCTGATAAACGAGTAACACTAGAAGAAATACTGTAGGAAAGGAAGATTGTTTCTTGACACAGAAAAGAAAATAAAGGATATAGACTCTGAACTCTGAAGGTGAGAAAAAAGAAAATCAAAATGAAAAGCAAGCACTGGTTTATATTTGACCCTTATCTATACTGAAAAATATTGTTCTAGAAACTGCATTGTAAATGGGATATTTAATAGTATTTACTGAAAACTCACAAGTTGTTCTTCAGGAACTTAAAGAGAAAATCATGTCTTGTAGGTACTCAATCTTAAAATATTTATTATTTTTTTATTTCATGTTAGGTCCTAAATCTTCAACATCTGTTCTACAAAAAAAAAAGATTCTGCGTTCTGTGATACTCACGAGCCCAGGAGTGCAGGTCATTCCTCTGTTCTACTCACTCTGTCACCCTCCTGGCCCTTGCTACAGGGTTCTTAAATCATATCCCTCTGAAACTGTCCCTCTTCCCTACTGCATACATCATGTTAATTTACACAGTACTGGACAAGGGACCATAAGCTACCCATTTTACTTCTAATTCTGTATTTTAAAAAATAAAATTAAATTAAACAGATTAAGGCATAACTGACTCATTTTTAATTCTGAGTCATCCTGAATCTGTGGATTCCTGTGTCAGACTATCTGTACTCTGAAGAAGGTATCAGAATACGGCAATTTCTAACCAACTTAAGAATCATGAAATTCACAAAGCAGGCATCAGTTACTGGTCACCATTTTCATTTTATACTGAAAAAAATTTATCAAGCCCTCTTTACTGAATATAGTAAGAGTTTTGAACAGAGTGGGTAAGATAAGCCACACTGTTTCACATGAGATAAAAGCAGGGGAAGTCCCTTCCTGCCTTCTCCCATTAGAACTACAGACCTTGAACTTGGAAAAAACAAGAGATTCTCTTAACAGCAGGAAGAGATTAAGGCAAACTCCTTCACACAGGCCCGTGCTGGGGGCTGCGCATACAACATACCAACCACATCTTCAATATGTACCAGTTCTGCTCCTGATGTCAGAAGGTAAACTCTTCACCTTCTCCTCACACTTCCAGTTTATTCTGTTTTAATATTCTGCAAAACCAAATACATTGGTTTTATGTAGTAATTGCCAGTATGTCATTTACTCCATGGGACTGGAGCTCAACTCCACTCCAGAAGCCTGGAATATTAGTATTTCTGGTGAAATTATCACAGAAATATTTAGCACAGTGTTTCTGAACCTTGTGATTTTATGAGAAGACTCAAAACTGCTCAGCGTTTTTCTTAAAATTCTTGTTCCCAGAATTACCAGGTTACGTAAGAATCTCAGATGCCAATAATGAAACATTTTCTAGTCTCCAAGGTAGCACAGAAATGCTTGAGATTTGTCTGACATTCCTCCCCCCTCCAAAAAAAACCAGAAGGCATGCAAAAAGAAGTCAAAATGTTATTTATAAAGTCTCATTAATTATACATTATTGAAATACTAGTGGCCTAATTGTGCCTGAATACTTGGTCAGGAATGTTGTCGACAGTTTCCATGCATTCCTGTCAGGTCTTCTTTACGGAAAGAAAAAAAACAAAAAAAAAAAACCAACCCAACTGTTTTCCATCACAGTTTTCCAACCTTTTCAAGATTGCAAGTATCTGATGTTATCACTAAAATAAGTATCTATGGCTTTAATGAAAAAATGAATTAAACCAAGATGTTTCCTTCTGAGATCACTGCATCAACCACTATCAGATCAGCACACAGAATAAAATCAGCAGGAGCACTTCCCCATAAATGATAGCAACACACAGCCCTGTCAATTTATTGCTTCAAGTTCATTATGACTCTGGCCCCAAATGACTTTCAGGAAAGCAGTAGCTAGTAGACTTAACATTTTTCCTTAACAAATGTCTATGTAAAAAGAAGGCATCTTAACTGTCTGTTCACAATTAAAGAACATGTTTATATGGTCCACAAATTTTGTTCAAATACACAAGTAGATTTTAGAAGATTAACACAATTACAAAGTCCAAATCCTATGTAACACTTAAATACTTGTGTCTTAAAGTTATTGTAAGTAAACAGAAGAAGTAAAAAGAAGACTGAACCTAAGGCTACAATTCTGAAAGCTACCAGGTAAGCTGGATGTCCAGTTCAGTATCCAAACTTCTTGAGCTGCTTACAAAAGTTTGCCTTATGAGCTTATTTGCTATAGGTGAAACACTGGACACCGAGTCACCTGTGCCTACCTCTGTATTAGGGCAAAAAAACTGGAGAAGGACCCATTTCTGGCACTGAAGGCAACCGTCACTGTGTAGCCTGCATCCACACAGCTAAGCTGTCTTTGCCTGCAGCACAGGATGTCACCCACATCCCCACCACAAACAGACCCGGCCTCCTGCTATCCTCAAACATGTTGCATAGAAAACATTAGTTGGCCAAGCAGTGTCAATGAGCATGCTGAGATTAACAGCACAGATGACCACAGACACTTCAAATCCGCTGAACCCTGCTTAGTTTACTAGCGCAGGCACAGATTGTTTCCACATTGAGCACCAAGAACCTAGCAGCAATCTACGACCTAACAAAAAGGGTAAATGACCAAAGAAAGGCCCATTCTGCCACGAAGTCCAAGATGAAACCCGCAGTGGACTGGACCACACATACAGAGCCTTTAAGCCTCAGTGAAGCACCTTCTGCAACAGCAGTTTCATTGTCTACTCACCAAATACTTTCCCAGGCACTGGAATTGCAGAAGTTTCTTTTCTCTCATTCTCAGCCTCTTCATCCTGATTTCAAAGCCTCCAAAATGTTTTGCACAGGCATGTGGTACAACTAAACTTAGGTCTTCTGTAGAATGAAAAAGGGCTCCAAAATGGATCTCTCCGCAAAATTAAAACCTCAAATTGCAGTTCTGTTCGTTTATATTTTAATACAGTTCGTGTGCTGGTATTACAGTAGCATATGGCAGCATGTATTTTTTTAAATTGGAAGAGCTTCAAGGAAGAGAAGCAGTATCATTCTAAAAAACTGTTTATATACCAAAGCAGGCTTTTTTTCAAGTGAGTTACACCTAAGTCTTTAGGATGCTAATCCTCTTCTACCAACACAAATACCCCTCCACATCCACCACAAAGTTTCCTTTGCACCATTATCTTTAGACTGCTTTTTATGGCAGAACACCAAGAAGTAACAACTATGAAGGAAGCCTAAGTTCTCTGTTTAGAACTACAATGACAAAAAGAAGAGTAGATCTTACTACTTGCTGTTTGAAATTATTCCAGCAATTGAGAGCCTCTGGATAAATCTCACCTCACTTTAGCTCTCTGAAAATCAAGATACCGAGATGCGATTAATCTTAATCCAGTTGGATTAGGTGCATAAAACCTTTCACAACGCAAGTTAGGCGAGATGAAACCCTCAACTCCAGAGGAACCAGAGCTCTGAAGATCTGCAGAGATGGTATTTGCTTTACAAATCTGAAAAGGAGTTACTGTAAACAAGACACATATTGTATTACTGCCAACACCTCAGAGGAATTGGAAATCCTGCGTCAAGTGTCTAAAATAGAAAATACTAGAAACATCATTCCTGAAATAACTTTAGGACTCTACAGAAGGTGAAAACAGACAATCTGAAGGAAACAAACTCTGAATAAAACACAAACCTGATTATTCACTGATTGCTGAGTAGTCCTGCCTCATACTTAAGACATCGTGGAGTAAACGTTCCCTCAGGCCTCAGTAACAACAACAAGTCCTTACCACTGATTTCAGTGAGAGTTCAGCCTGTTCAAGGACTACGGGGTCACTTGCTTGAGAATCACAGGAAGTGCTCAACAACTGAACTACAAGTTACTATATCCCACAGAAGTTGAAATATCCCCCTGCAAATTGTACGTGAACCCTCGTTTCAAAACAGTTAACCCAAATACTCTGTACAGCCCTCATCTGTGGAACAGACAACTCCTCGAGTGAGTATTCTCCCAAACCACAAAAATTTTGCGTTAATTTTTCTTAGTTCTTGGCAGGCATTAACTGAAAACACCCCTCATCATCTCTGTCTTTACACCATTCCTGAGCATTTGTGTTCAATTTATTCGTATTTGATGGGAACAAATTAACAGCGTGCTCTCAGCATCCTTCAGTCCTCCAGAAAATACTCTCTTTCCCCAAATTAACGTAATGACAAGAGATCAGTGAACATCACTACTGAAGCGAACACCTGCTTTCAGCCCTAGCCTTGGCATCATTTGGTGAGCATAAGAGCATTTCAAACCTGCTAGAAACTGAGATCAGTTACCATTCATCTGAAATAAAACCCAGCACTATGTTATGTAATCTACATAGTTTTGAGACCAGTCTGCATTCTCTTGAGTCCAAAACTGAGGAAGCTACAGACAGAACAAAAGGGAACAGAAAGAGTTCATTAACCTCAGCCCAAAGTCTGCTTACGAATCTGTATTCGCACACTTACGCAGTATTGTCCATTCACCCACACAAACCTGAGCTTGAGCATGCATTCTCATAATGTTGAGGGTAAAACACCACAAAATTTCCAGCAAGTCAGATCAGTCATTTGGATGAACAATCACTAACAACTAATATGCTAAAAGATACACTCAAAAGGGTCTGGCTTTTTTGGGGTGGGTTTTTTTTGGTTTTGGTTTTTTTTTTTTGGTGTTTTTTTTGTTGTTGTTTTTGTTGGGGGTTTTTTTTGGTTTTGGTTTTTTTTTTGGTAGTGTATGAATAAATCCAGACTGACTCAAATTCATTTTAAAAACTCAGAAACAGCCTAAATGATATATTGCCACTGACCATACAGAACAATCAGAAAGTGGTAACACACAAATTAAACCTGACCTTTAAGGATAGATTCATTCATCTCACCCAATTTCTTCTGTTGAAAATGTCAGGGTTACCTCATTTATTTAAGCTTTTTCTACAAGCACTGTGGAGATGGGCACTTCCAAAGAACAACTGAGCCCGTTGATCCCATCCTGTCATGGCTGTCTTACACTAGTGGAAGAACTGCTCTCTGGCACTACTTGTCTCTCCACAACTTCAAAGAAAAAGTCTGGTTTGTAGAGGGTTACGCTTAAGCACTGCAAAAATCATAGTTTACACAGAGCACTGGCTGGTCATCAATGGATCTGACAGCTGTGGGCAATACTGCCACCTCACACCTCAGCCACACAATTTGAACTCAGAAAAAGTATCATTATTACTACTTTCTCCAGATCTCCCAGAGACCTTGCAGTGTCAATACTGAAATGGAATATATACTGCTAGAAATGCAAGCAATATCTGATTACATCTCTAGGTTGCAGACTTTTCACTTATTTACCAGAGTGAGGAAAACCAGGCAAAACTACCAGCCACTCAAGTCATACCAAGTTGTTCCTTGCAATCAACGTTACCTTTACACTGAATTTGAAATTCCACTCTCACTTTACCCTTTTAGGTCACCCACAAAACTACACCTTCATTTCACCCAAAGAGACACTGCAAGCCTTCTCCTTGCTTTTCACCACGCCACGGTGATCCAGATCACTCTTCCTTAAGCACCACAGTGACTGACAACTCTCTGCAAGTGAAAACACTCACCAGTTCGGATGACTGAAACACCAGGGTGGGATTCAATTCACCCAATTTCAAATGTCTACCATGGGTCTATCAGGATTCTGGGTGTCTAACTCCCCCCACTACAGCCACTGGACAGCTACTGACCTGGAGGAATGCAGAGAGCAACTCATCTAACCACGTGAAGATGCTTACGAGCAGGGCGAACTAAACTGCTCTTTCTACTTCACTGGCTGGGGACAGCATCCACCACTACACATTAGTCTGGTGCCATTTTGGATAGTGTAGAATATTCCAGCAGGATGAGAGCAACAACCCCGTACGGAGATATTTTCTGGTAGGAGCCGCGCCACATCGTCTGATTTGAGTACCTCGAAGTTCATGAAGCCCAAACCATCTTCCTTCCAACAAAAGCACAGTAAGAAAGAAAAGACACAAAAATAAGTTCAGCAGGACAGAGATACTTCCGAATTCCAGCCTGAAGTGGAAGATAACATCATGGCCCCATGAAGGTAGCTGACAGTTATCAGTGACAAACATCACCTCCTGAGATTAAGGTGGATGAATTGTAGGATTTCAGAGACAGACAAATTCTCAGATGTGATGTAAACACTGTATTTTTAAGTCACCATTAATTACCACTTCTCCAAACAACTCTGAAAACCCGCAACAGAAGCAAGACTTGACCCAGTCCTGAACTGTGTACAGGTTCTTCACTGCTGAAGAGTGACTGCATTATGGATTACAATGCACTCAAGTTCAGTATTTGAAACGTAAGTTCTCTCTATTTTTAGTTATGCCATTAAAAAAAAAAAAAAACAACCCTGCTTGAGCAGAAGGGTTGGACCAGATGACCTTCATTATGTCCCTTCTAATCTCAAGCATTTTGTCATTAATTAAAAAGGAAGCTAACTTAAAGAAAACTAAAAAGAACAGGCGAAAAGGTGAAGATTTCTAGGGGCTGACAGCTTGCTAAAGACCCCATATTGCATAGGGAAGAACAGGGTAAGTGTGACTTTAAAAAAAAAAAAAACACACACAAAACACAAAAAACACCACAACATTAAGAAAGCACACAAAAGCATGCCCTTCAACAAGTGAAGTCATACTAGGATGTCAGGAAAAAATAAGAACTTTGGCAAACTAAATGCAAAATTGTTGTATTTCAACCATGCTCCATAAGACAAAGCCATGGGGAAGGGGAAAAACCTCAAAAATACTTCTTTGCCACATGAAAATGCAAATGAATTCACCATTCAGTACGTAACAGTTTAGGGAACTTCCAGCACTGCAGTCTGCCTGCAGAGCAGGACAAGAAAGAAGATCCTCTCTGGTCTGTTGAGAACTGTTAACTGACAAAGCCTACCAGTAATAAAATAGCCAGGAGCACATGTACTCAGCCAGATTTCTAAGGAAACCAAAATACTACAAACGCCAGCTGATGGACTGCAATATACAGGTCACGCATGAGGGGTTTGAAGGAGCGCTGATTAATTGGATATTGGGAGTCCCCGAGAAACTACCAGCTTCTCTAGAAGCTCTTAAAAAAACCTCAGCTGCAGTGCAATAAGGAGGAAGCTCTTACTAATCAACAGTTAATTAACATGCTAACATACCCATTTACACACACGCACACAAAAGTGGACTCCTATATAGACCTGTACAGACCTCCCTCATTTAACTTAACCATAAAATATGCTGAAAAGGACACAATGTGAGGTCACAGGTCTATTAAAGATAAAGCATTAAGCGCATCAAAGCAGTTACCCTCAGTCCTTTCTTCCAGCTAGTTATACAGTGTGGCTGGAAGAGAAAACAGAAGATGAAATTCTAAGTAGATAAACACAATGCCCCGCATTTGGGAAAAAGTAACTAACTACACACGGAAAGTGATAGGTTCTAAATTAGTTTTGCCCGATTAGGAAGGACCTTGAAGTCACTGCAGATAGCTTTATGAAAACACAATTTTCATAGGGGTTGATAACAGGAGCAGTGAAAAAGCAAACAAAGTTTCAGGAGTAATTAGGAAGGGAACAGAGACCATAACAGGAAGCAGCGTTGCGACACTGCATTTGTCTGCAGCATGTTCGTGTCCTGAACTGCTCCGTTTTGGTCCCTCCAACTTAGAAAGGAGGTAACACACCAGTGTACAGAAGCACAAAGACTAGACTTAGGGAGCAGCTTGCAGACGCGGAAAGATGAAATCAAGCAAGGTTCCTCAGCCTGCAAAAGAAAGGACTGAAGAGAGATTGGATAAGGGTATACAGAAGCACTACATGAGCAACAGAAAGAGCTATCACACACACACTTTGAAACAAGAAGCCTTTTTCACAAGGTGAGTACAGCTCTAGGACATCAGGGACAACAAAATGGGTTCACATTAGACAAGTTCATGGAAGCAAATCTGGAGTTGTGATACAGCCTATGGCTCAGGACTCCCTAACCACAGGTTCCTGAAGGATGTGTGACTGCTGTGGGATGCAGAACTAGGTCCCTTCTTCCTGCACATCTCCCTAAGCTGCAGCTACAGGCTACCACCAGAAAAATGATTTTATGCTACAGGTCCTTTTGATCTGACCCAGTTTTCTTAATACTGCATTAGCTGTTTACTATGTTAACATCAGAAATCAAGAACAAGTGAAAGTCCTATTGCTAAGGTAATTTTCTACACTTAATCATCTAAAACCAGTGTTTATTTATGACTGTGGAGATTTATTCAATTGCTTAATTTCCCTTATTCATCACTATTTTCTATACACTGGTAATGCAGAGAGTGATAAATCATTAAGTTCCAACCAAGTTGATTTCAAGAATAAAAACCCAGAAAATGAGAAATGCTATGCTGTGAACACAGGTCTGGCCCTTTTAAACATTAAGCCAAATCATCCTCAATCATCCAAAAAGGTGAATCCGTTCCCCACCATATCTTTTTCAAAGGTGAAATTACAAATACACAGCTGATGAAGAATGACACTATATCTTACGTATGAAATTACCCATTCCTACAAAGATTTTTACAATGATTCCACATTTACAAGAGTACTAAAACAATACAGTGAAATCACTACAAATTCAACTGTGCCACCGCGCAAAAGCGGGCATACCCGCTTTTGGCAGGACTTGGTACAATTTCAGCTCTTCTGTCCACGGGTATCTGTGCTGGGATCTGTTCCCAGCACTCTTCAATGAATTCATAAATGACATGAAAAGGGCTCAACAGTGAGATGACAACATCTGTTGATGATACTAAGTTATTCACAACAGTAGCAACAACAGTAAATGAGTAGGAAAAACTGAAAAAGGACTGCGTGCAGATTACTGACTGGACAATAAAATACATGAATGAAATTCAGTAATGAAATTCATGAAGTATCTCAATGAAATTAAGCGTGAAATAGGGTAACTGGGGGTGGGGAAAGTGGTCCTAACTTCATGTGTAGGTTAACAGCCTCTAAACTAACTCAACACTTGAAGCAGGCTGAGGTCTAGAAAACTACGACTGTCATAGCGATAGTAGATAGGGATTAATTATTTACATCTCTTCCAGTCCAAGAAGAGGATTTTAAAAAGAGTTCAGGTTCAAAACTTACCAAAAGAATATGGTTCCTCACTGTCCTGCTTCTGGCTGGGACAGAGTTAATTGTCTTCCTAGTAGCTGGTACAGCGCTGTGTTTTGGGTTTAGTAGGAGAAGAATGTTGAGAACACCCT
>JAVKLA010000005.1:4048483-4080917 GCA_034782735.1 Sagittarius serpentarius | reverse complement strand
GAGGTGCTGGAGCGTGTCCAGAGAAGGGCAACGAGGCTGGTGAGGGGTCTGGAGCACAAGTCTTATGAGGAGCGGCTAAGGGAACTGGGGTGGTTTAGCCTGGAGAAAGGGAGGCTGAAGGGAGACCTGATCGCTCTCTACAACTACCTAAAAGGACGTTGTAGCGAGGTGGGGGTCGGTCTCTTCTGCCAAGTGACAAGCGACAGGACAAGAGGAAATGGCCTCAAGTTGCACCAGGGAAGGTTTAGTTTGGCTATTAGGTAGAATTTCTTTACTGAAAGGGTCACTAGGCATTGGAATGGGTTGCCCAGGGCAGTGGCGGAGGTCCCATCCCTGGGTGTTTTTAAAAGTCATGTAGATGTAGTGCTTAGGGACACAGTTTAGTGGGGGCCTTGTCAGTGCTACGTTAAACAATTGGACTAGATGATCTTATAGGTCTTTTCCAATCTAAGCAATTCTATGATTCTATGACTTAGCAACAACTGAAACCATCAGGGTGTTATCAACATTCTTCTCATACTAACCCAAACACAGCACTGTACCAGTTGCTAGGAAGACAACTAACTAGCCCAGCCGAAACCGGGACAGATCCTCATAAACCATTCATCCACCTAAGTACAGCAAAATAGTTCTCTCATTTTGAAAGCGTGTTGTGATTGCTGTCACTGTAACTGCTCTTGAAACAGTGGCTAGTCACTCAGAAGGCTATGCACAATACAGTGGAGTACAATGCATTTTACGGAGGTTTCACATTTTTATAGTGGTACTGACAGGCAAAAACAGTGTCCTGTATTGATGCATCTGGGAAACTATTGTCAATTTTGGGCCGGTGATTCTAACTCTCTTCTGATCTTCAAGGAGTCAGACAGCAAGAAGATGGTTCTAAAAACCTTCAGGTCCCAGCGACTGATATTCCCAGAGATTATTCTTGTTCTCTAGGAAGGTAGAAAAGATTTTCACAACATCTTAATGAGATGCTTGATGTGTCTGCCCAGCCTGATATACCCTAAAACCTCCAGAGAAGCAGGGATCAGGTCTCCAAAATAAAGCCCAGACAAAAGTATCCATTCATTATTTGAGTTCCCTCTTCCACTAACTGGACTTGCTGCTTATTGCTCTTTCCCTACATTTCCTTTACCTTTTTACTCTAGGCTCCTCTTACTAGAAGGAAAAACTCCCTTTGAAAAATCTCAACCCAAAAAATTACATGGATTTCCAAGCAACAAGAAGAAAGCATTATCTATTCTAAGCAACAGTCCTATTTACTCAACAAAATTAATTGATATTTTAATTAAACTTTCAGACTACCGCACTGTAATTTACGCTTTTTGATGCAGTTACCCTGATGGTATAGAGATAGGGGAAAAATGGAATCACTGTATTGAAATAATCTTTAAGAGAATTACCGTATCACTATTTCCCACTTTTTTCCTTTCAAAAGGACATCAAATTACTCCAACATGGAGCATTACATAAGTCTTCTGTTATAGAAGGAGGAGTACAAAGAAAATTTTACTTTTTATGGGTGCATACAGCACTAATTCTTAACAGCTAAGGCTACAAAACCAACTTCTATGTTGACAATGAATCACTTTAAGAAATTGGAATTATTGAACAAATCACTGCTCCAAAGTTTCTACCCTCCTTCAGCCCTGTGAAACTTCTCAGGGATAAAGATTATTAAAACATAAGCTATATACGGAACATTAGAAATCAATTCTGCCTAGCTACTATATTTTCTTTCACACAGTCCAGCTGCCTAAATTTAGCGTGCATGTTTTTATTTCTATTAGAAACTATGTTAACAAACTCCATGTGGCTCTCCTGTATCCTTGATACCAAACCACAGGCTTGTGTGTGAAGTCTAGAAATACTGCCAGGGTCAAATGTCCGAGTTGGGAAAAGGAAGATGAAGTAAGTGGGTTGTACCAGTAACCAAGTGCAACTCCACTTAGCATGGGAAGCTCTGGCTTGGGCATGAAATATGGAGAAAAAAGCAGAGATGAATTTCACATATAAATACACCTAGTTATGCACGTGAAGTTTCTGAAATGTTAAGACATCTACGCGAAACTAGTGGTCCAGGTTGAGCCATCTATGCAAAGAGAGGTTCCCTTCTAGAGGTACCTTTTTAGAGGCAAGTCATCTGCTTCAAGGCGGTCTGGGACAGGTACCTTCAAGGAAGCTGTTCATCCTACCCGCTTTTCAGCCCCTGCTTCAGCAGTACCTGGAAATCTAAGTTTCCTGAGAAGAATCTCACCCATAGTATTTAAGGTAAAACAGAAAAACTGAGGTACTTGCTTGTGTTCAGTATTTCTAGGGGTGTCCAAGATGAAACTTCTCCTCTGTGTACACTCTTGGGAATCCTGCACTACTGCACGTGATTGCTACCTAGCTATTACATTAATTTTGCACAAATACATACATATGCTCTTCCACACTATCCATTTCCATCTCTGAGAGTTACTTAGGCCTCTTGGAAAGCAAAAGATTTGGATCCACACACTGACTACCCTTACGCTACTTGCACTGTGTCTCATTTTCGTACCATCTTCACTGTGCTTGGTGCAGACACTCTGCCAGCATATTCTTTTCGCATGTGAAAGGAATATTTGTCTCCAAAAACATTTTCCTCAGCTGCGTACTGAAAGGAACCAAAACAACCTGAATAATTACTTCCAAAAAAAAAAAAAAAAAAAAAATCAATTTGGCAGTTAAGCCATGGTGACAATGAACTGGAAATCAAGTATTCAGGTTGAAAACTGCAGTTGTACTCAGCTGGTACCTGCAAGTATTAGTTTCCAGAATTCTGTCACAGCTGTAAAAGGTAACAGTGGTTACCGGACAGGTTCCATTTGTATTCCCTCAAATCACAAAGCTGCCATCCCACAATTCTTACTTCTTCTTGGACCCACCGTATCTAAAAACAAAGATCCTCTTGTGCTGTGGGAGGGATGGAATGTGAAATCCCATCCACATCCCAATAGAATCCCACAAACATTTTGGCAGTAAAAATTTATTATGTAAAGCCCAAATGGCATCCCAAATATTTCTACTTCAAAATTTAGAAGTCTTTTTTTTGCTTAAAATAAGCTACACAAAAGCATCATGCCTAAAATTAACTATACAAAAGCATCAAGCTAGGTAACCAGACTTAACTGAACAGTTATTTAGACTATGGGAAGAACGTGGATGTGGCTTTCTCCATTTAACTTCATTGTCAAAAATGAGTAATATTTTTCTATTCAAATGTATCTGAACGACTGGCAGTGAAGGAAGATAAAATAAGCAGATACATCCAGCAACATTATACTTCGAGAACTCTTCCAGTTATCTAGAGCCTAACAGCTTTACCATAAACTTTTGTAGCAACGTTGCAAACTTCCAGAACCAAATATACTATTTTTGTTATTCTTTGTTATTCTAACAGAGAATTTGCTTACCTTTTTTCTCCACTATGCAATTTCAGCTCTGAATTTAGGAAAGCAGTCTTCAAAATGGTTTTAGCTGCTGCTTCACCAAAAGAAGCTAAACCTGATTATCAGTTTAGTTTCAACATAAAGGTAATCACCATCAACTTAATCATTGCATAACCTTTAAGCTATGGGATAAAGATCAACCCCTGATTCTGACTGTCATTTGCAGTGAGCCCACTCCTACAATCCTTTTATATCTATCACTTCACTGAATGCCAAAGAAATCTCAGTGTACTTGGCATGAAGGCTGCACTTCCTATATTTATGCTCCCACTAATGTATGCTCCATTTTAGTCCTTACCAGCTTAAAATCATCTGTGGGGAAAGACAGCATAAAGCGCAAAACAGTTCATACAACTGTTTCACTGATACGAAATATTGTTCACCCACGTTGCCTTTCCATCAACATCTTTCTCCTGGATTTTCTGTTTAAATATACTCCAAAAATTAACACAAAAGGATCCACGGTAATTTTCTTAAGTGAACAGTATACAGTCATATTAGTATTGCTGCTCCTACTCAAACTTTCAGCACCTCCAGAAAATAAATTAGTACTTTTTAATTGTACTACCTTAACTTTGCTGGCAGAAACACATTTGATTCTTCAAGACAGATGAAAATGAAGTGCTCTCTCCAGGCAAGAATTCCTTCTATCTGGCACACTAACACTTCATCCTTTTTAATTATTCCACAGGTGGTTGCCTTGGAAACTGCCAAGTAGCTCTTGGATTTGAGGGATCCAGCATGAGAAAGTAGCAAGCCTTTGTAGCCACGGCATTCGGATCTGCATTGGCTGCAGCAGCAGGGTAACAGAACGGCCATGAAAACCTGGAAGAGATGGTTAAGAGAGAGGAATTATATTGCTCAATTCTTCAAAATTAAAATACAATGAATGTTGATAGCCCCTTAACAGTGCATACGAACTAGGCTTACGTAGCTTTCCAGCACAGCATGGAATTCACCTTCGGCAGGACAGCACTAAAAACGTTGATGCTGAAGGAGCTCACGAGTTCAGCTTTCAAGATCAAAAAATACGGTATTTTCCTCAGCTTCAATAGAGACCTTCCTAAGTGTTTGGTCAAACTGCCTGAAATTCAGTGCTATTGTTTTTCTTTGAATAAAAATAGAGTGACTATAAATAGCTCTCATCACGAATGCTGAATCACTGTATTTTGTATCATACAGCAAATTGCTTCAAACTTCGTTTAGCCTTTAAAACTAGGAAAGTTTTGTTTGCTTTAAACACAATTAAAAGTCTAGCAAAGCATCTAATACTGCATTCATATAGCTTGTCTAAAAGTACAGAACATTTTCCTTTCCCTCTTTTTTTCATTATTTCAAAAGCTGACCATTTGTACGTTTGAAAAAAAAAAAAACCCAAAACAATCCCTGAAAAAACCCACGACAAAACCAAACCAAACCCTAATTACATTTTCTGTTACTGGCCAAAGTATGAATTTCAATTTTTCAAAAATCTTTTCTCTCTGTTTTCTCATGTTCAGTTTGTTAACGAGAAATAGATTAACAGTAACCCATAGAAAATTTCCACTAAAACTATCAATCATTCAACTGGTCACTCCTGCACCCAGAGGCTGTCTCATGACACATAGGGAGGTTCTATTAATATGTCCAAGCTAACAATGACTTCTCAACACCTCACTTACATGCAAGCGTTTTGATTTGCGGTATTAACAAACTGCCTGGCAGGACCTCAAGTAAGACAGCACTGTGGAGGTGGATTTGCCTGCACCTTTCCATAAGAAGACACCTGAAAGCTACAAGAATGTTTGTTAATTCTAGAGCCGAATTTTACTAGAACAAACTAGAGTAAGTATGTATTTATTTTACAGAAAAAAATTTAAGGTGAGGCAAGAGAAATGAAAGGGTTCATGAACAATCTCCCCAGTGCCTACCTTGTCCTTCCAGGGTAGGTCCTCTCCTTCAGGCTTGCTCTCAGCCTAGCAACTCGGTACATTTCTGACTTGCAGGAAACACCACATAGCCTGCTTTGGTCCCAAGCAATAAAAACTGCTTATGTGTCTATCCCTACCCATTGCGCAGTCCTCCCTTCTAGCACTCTGCTCCTGACAGGCACTTCCAAAGTCATGGCAAACCTCAGAACCACTTAAAACTCATCTTTTAACTTACTCAATAACCACCAAGTTGCACTGCCGCCTTCCCTCTTTCTTGCTACCTTTCATCACTTGCTTGACTGAAAATTAGAATAGGAAACAGTTTTCCTTCTCTCCCTTCTTCCCTTCCTCATCCAATCCCTCCAAGGACAAAGCATGTTTAAGCCGTCCTGCACAGGTTGCCTCCTTCCTGGCGAGTTCTGTAGTTTCTCCTTGCTTCCTCCTGCACATCCTTTTCAGTCACGTAACCTGCCCATTTATAAGCAAAGTTTCTGAAAGATGAGCTGACAAGAACAGGCATTTTCTTTCCCTTGTTCCCCACCAGTTCCAGAAGTGAGACCTGTTTAATCATTCCTGAATGCAACTTAGGATGAACACAAGTTCTCTAAACTCCCTTGTCCCACCAGCCCAGGGTACACTTGCCATCTACCTCCATCCTCTGGGAGAGGCAACCTGCCTCCCTTTCAGTCCACCAGGTTTAGTTTGGTTTGCGTCTTGTAGGGATTCTCCCCACAGAAGTGGTATGCCAAAATACTGTGGAATATTGAGAGCATTTTCTCTGGTCCTCTTCTTCACAATTACAGCTACAGTCTCCTGCATGTCCTGTTACTGCAGGAGAAAACCCTTCTCTCTCCCAGTCCTCTCGAGTGTCTCTGACAGACTGAGTCTCCAAAGCCTCAAAATGACCCCTTTATCACAAAGAGCTATGCTTCTTTTGAAGAAAGGAAGATTTTTTTTTTCTCCCCTGCCTCAGGTACCAACACTACCCTCAAGCACATCTCACTCTGTACTCATGATCTCATTTTGTTGCTTCTCACAGGGCAGACAAAAGACCTTCATCTACAATGTCAACTCAGAGTGTTAATCTATCATTGTTCTAACCCAAACCTGGTACATGACCAATTGCCCAGTGTTAGTCCTTTTAACCCACTGAGATGTTTCCAAAAACAGGGCATCCAGTTCTCAACAGGCACTAATGCCTCCCATTTTCATTTGCCTTATTCTCAGAGCATTATCATCCTGAGATTATTTCAAAAATTGTGCTGCAAGGCTTCTTCTCCCTTGATTTAAATCCTACACCCTTCTAAAGGCATCTCTCAATAAGCTGACTTCTAGAGTCTTCACCTGTACTAGGTGATGGAGCTACTGCATCTTTTCCCTATCCTCCTCATCCCATCGCAAGTAAATCATTTCAAAGGCTGTAAGACAGGTCTTCCTAGCTTTTTCTTTTTTATATATTTTGGAAACCTTTGTAAGATGTATTTATGTTAATATACTTATTTTAACACATACTCTTGGGATACTCGGTTTCTGTGAGCAACCCCACCTGTGCAGTGGCTTATGTTTACCATGTTCCTCCTGCTCATGCTTCTTAATCCCAGTTCAGTCTCTGCCCATCTAGGGATCCAACTTGTTTCTTGGGCTCCTGGACTGTCTTGCTGCTCCCTATGGATAAAGGTCATGCATCGGAGCCATGAGATGAATCCAATGCCTGGCTTCGATTTGGTTTAGGTTCTTGTTCCTCTGAGCTGCTACAAAGACACCTGGATCAACAAGGAGCTACACTAGCTAAGATTTTGGTCAGCCCTTTGAAGAAAGAGATGTCACACTCTGCAGCATTTTTCTAGACTTGAGGGAATGTTTCTGTGCTACTGTCTCTTCAAAATATAAATAAAATCTTCTGTCTCAGTCTGCAGAGGACATATGCCTTCGCTCACTTCCAGCTTCAGCCTCCGAGCCCAGGGCTGCCTTCAGATTCACATCTTGTCTCTGACACGACTGTTATGAACCCTGAGTCACCAAGTGCTTGGAGGAGCTGCCTGCACTCTTCTTCAGAACAAGCATCATCAAAACACTAAAAGCACTGTACACTCCAGAGCTCAGTGTTATTAGAAAGATACATAAAACATGGAACTCTTGAACAGTAAAAATAAAAGATGAATAAAAGACTTAAGTCACTCTCCTAGTCCACTGCCGTTCCATTTTTTTTCCCCAAACTTGTTCTCAATCCATTAACAACCTGATTTTGCATAATCCCTATGCATCTCTGAAGGAAAAGTCTTTGTTTCCGTGTCTGAGCATTTACTGGGATGGTTCGTTTTCTCCAGGCTCCATTCCTGACGCACGCTCCTTTCTGGTCAGTCTCTACCCTGTCCTCTGAAAAGCTGTCCCCCCCGAAATATGCTCAGATCCTCTCAGGGAACGCAACATCTCCCTCCTACCGGAGATTTGCACCTGATGGAGAGTACAACAACCAGGACAGCACAACAGGGAGCCTTCCTCCCATTGTAGTCAGCAAAGATGCAAGTAATTCAAACGCCATTCATGATACAGCCTACATTGGGGTTTTCAAAAAAAAAAAAAAAAAAAAAAAAAAAAAAGTCAAGTCTGATTGCCAAAACCTTAATTAACAAGATCTGAGTTGTTAACTCCTTATTTCCTCTGTTGAAATTTCTGTTTAGTTTATGACACTAAGGTACATTCAAGCTACAACCATGCTTCTTAGTGTAAAGTTCTCCGTTCTGTTCTTGGTTTCACCCACAGCTGAATTAATAGGTTTGGAAAACCTAATGACCATTAATTTTAAAATTGTGTATTTCTTTTCTCTTAAAAAAGTCTTCGAAATTTGCTGTGCACAAAACTGATACATAGCCACAACCACATTCCTTAGGGAACTAGAAAGCTGATGTTTTCTTGATAATTGTACTTTTAGCATCTGAATGAGGCACACAGACAGCTTTTACCAAGTAAAAGACTTCCATTTAATTTAATGCTTTGAATGTTTTTAAAATACATATATTGTAGATTATATATATAGAAAAGCAGAAAGGCACTGTACTGAGAATGAGTCTCACTGCCCTCTTGGGAAAATAAAGTTTAAGCCCCCCACTGACTCCAAAGGCAGTTCAGTAAGGTTACAGAAGCAATTCACCATTTGAGATTCTTTCTTAAAAAAAAACCAAAAAAACAAAACAAAAAAAAACCAAAAAAAAAACCAAAAAAAAAACCAAAACTATTTCATTTCAGCACTGTTTACTGATCTTCCCTTCTTATATCCTTTATTTTCTACCTGAAAAGAAGTTAAATAGTATTTTAGCAAGATGTATCAAACCTGGATATCTTTTTTGAGAAAGCTTGTCAATAATTTTGTGGTTTACTATTTGAAATATAATAAGGGGAAAATAACAGCAATCTTCTGAAAACTTTTATGGCTGGCAAGAATCCCATCTTTTCACATAGAAAGAAAAGACTATGTTGTGAAGAAAATTATTTGCTCTTTACTGTGGTGCTTTTCTTAAGGTTTACTTCCAAGTGCTTGGTAAATAAAGAGGCATCTTTCTCAAGTTATTTTGAAGTACAAACATTAAATCAGACTGCAAAGCCTTCTTTAAACTATTCCACCTCCAGTGAAGATCATCACAACTTTACTATTTTACAGCTTTACCAGGCTAATACATACCTGTACAATGAATACTGACACAAAGATGAAAAAGAACAGAAAATAAACCCTTTTCTGTCTTCAATAAAAACCTAAAGTGAGAGTTTTAAATGAGAAATATGAGAATTTCCTCTATAAGGTCACAGGTGGCCAGAAAATTTTCACCCAAGCAAGTCTTTCACAGATTCACCAAACAAATTATATAAAATAGATGTAAAGAGAATGATCAGGATGTAAGACACTTTGCCTGGGACATGACTGCTCAAAAACACACATGCCAACCAGCAACCGTACAAAGGGAAATGAGAAGACAGGTAACAAAGCTGGGAGGCTCAGTCAGTAGAAACAAAGACAACTGAAGAAGAGGTGAAGCAGTACGACATCCTTAGGACAACTGCAGCTGGGCAGCTTTGAGGAGCTTCATTTAAGATAGCTCAAAATCAGATGGTCACTTTGAAGAAGTTTGAGTTGAATGTACACTGGCCGTCAGTCAGATCTCAAGCGAAGTGGTTTCCTCACTCTCCACCTAAGTGGTGGCAACAGCTCTGATGAACTGTTAGGAGCTCCTAAGCAAAAATGCAAGTATAAAGGATAGAGTCCTCCTGCGAAACAGGCCTGTACAACTGCGTTCATCAGTTCCCATGTGTAAAACAAGATCTGTACCAGCTAGAACCTGTGAAGATGAACTCTTGATGAAATAATACACAATCAGATTATCCAAAACCAAATCCATCTCAAAAGAAGAGGGAATATTTTTTAGATTTACGTAAATGTAGGTTTCACACTGTGCTGCCAGAAGAGACATGGATTCAGCATGCTGAATAGTAAGAAATAGAGACTACATGCTTCATCTGTTCAGCACCGTTGCCTAAACAATACTGGAATCTTTTGGGAAGAAAATACAGCCCAACTTTATATAACAACTTTCATTATAGTAAGGGTCACTGGTAAACTTAAATGCAAACAAAATATGTATTTTGATAGCACTAAAAAAAGAAAATAATAATAATAATCAGTTAACACTTTCAGCAGTATCTGGAAGAAAGTGGGGGTTTTTTTCCTTATATGGAGAACAACATCAGTATGTGATGCCCCAGGAGACTGGTACATATTCTGACTTTCTAGTTCATAGCTTCACATGCATGCACAAGGACAAATTTTAGTGTTCCGTAGTGATAGCGCAGGTTTGGAGCCACTCCCTTGCCCAGACTGGATAATCTCGTATTGCTGGGCTTGACCTGTCCCCGGGATCAAGCTCTTCAGAGCTCCACCTCTTTCCTTCTATATCTCAGAAAACCACGCCTTCCCTCAGACTGCAGAGGGAGCATAGACAGCTAGCATAACGTACATTCTCGCTGAGATTTGTGAAGGTTGATGCTGCTCTCCTCTTACTAAAAAGCACGATAAAGCGTTCAAAACGTGAGAGCTCGCACAGAGATTTCCTACCAAACACTCTCATAAGAGAAACAAACCCATTTGATTTACCATGAAGTTCGCCTGGTTTAGTATTAGATATTGTTCAACAGCTAGGTCTTAAAACATCCCGTTACCTAATAAATATCAAGTTGTATCTTTAAGACTGAGGAGGTTTTTTGAAAAAATGTTTACTAAACACAGTCCTCACATACTGGCAATTTCCACTTTCAACCTGTTAACACCAAGACTAATTTGCTTCATATAAACCCTCTAATAAAACAGTCCAGTCTTTTTCCCTAAAAATTTATCAACAAAAAGACGTTAATACCTTGACAATACCTGCTTCTGAACAGCTTTTGTTACATGAAGTAACTGCATTTTTTACTCCAGTGTTCTGATGTATACCTGGTTGTGAAGTCGTGACGTTAATACCATAAGGCCCAACCCACCGATGCAGAGACACGCTGCGGGCTGCAGAGCAGCATGAGCCACCATTAGAACATGATTATTTCTAGCAGAAAATGGCCAAGAACCAACAGCTGAAAGTAACTCTGCAGTTTTACCATCTGCTGTTGGGACAGCCAACCTCACCCATTTCTCATCCCTGACTGTTCATTCCCACCCCTGTTCCACCTCCTCGTTTGTAACAGAACCCTTCATGCAGCTGTGCTATCAACTAGATCTTGGTACTGACCCTGGACAAATCTGATTTTGCTGTTGCTGGTTCTGCAGTGGGTTCATTGTACAGCTGTAGAAGATCAGGCCAGGACCAGGGGCCAGCACTCCAGTCACGCCAGCTGGCAAAGCAGGAACAAGCGACTGGGGGAAGCAGACTGCTTCTTTCAGCAGCTCTGCCAGTTTATGCCAGCTTAAAATTCCCATGAAACTACAGAAAACTAGAAACTAGACATATTCAAGTTAGAAATGCACTAAAACACAACAAAAAAGAAGAAAGCATAGACTGTTTAACCAATAGAACAAATTACTAAGCAAGATGTTGAAATCTTCATTTCTAAGTAACTTCAAAATAAGACAGCCTGCCTTTCTGAAAAAGATTTTCAACAAATGCCTGTGAATTTTTCAGTCAAACATGAGCTACTGAGCTCTAAAGAGGGAATAACAGTTGCACGTCATGACCTGCAATACCCTAAATGTCAGACTAAATTATCTAACCGTTCCTTCTGCCTTGTATCTTTGAAACATATATATATTTTAGTTCTCTCCCTGGTTGTGTCAGATCAGCATGCTTTAACAGTTGGAAGCAACAGAGTCAAATTTAATGATATCCCTGCTTGGAACAGGTCCAGGGGTTGAATCCGATTTCTTCATGTAGAAACAAGAAGCTCTAACATTTGATCTGGAATTCGTACCTTGTTAGAAGGGAAGCAGCAGAAGTCTCACTTGTTCCTGCTACCAAGCTGGTGGCGAGGGAGAAGGAGCCATGCTGTGCTAGAACTGGTTACTGACCTCGTCAAAACTCTCAGCTGTGAACGCAGTGAATGATAATTTTGCCTGCCACAAGCAGACAGCCTCAGTGAGTAGGAATCTTCATATTCAGAAGCACTAAGTAGGAGGGTCAAATTAGAAATCTTGGCTTTCAGCATCTCTTTGTGCTTCAGTATGCTACAGGTGAAGGAAGATGCTTTTTCTCTGCCTCAATAACTGTATAGTATTTCATCCCTTGCAAAAAAAAAAAAAAAAATCTATACATTTACAAGACGTGTAGCACTTGGCAGCATTTCACAACTGCTGAGTGACTAAGATGAGCTCATTTAACACAATTTTGAAATAAATGTATTATTTTCTATATCTAAGCCTATACATTTTGCAAGGCAATGAAAGAAGAAGAGGAAGAAGTGATACAGTGCATGGCCTGAAGAGTGTGGCCTGCTGCCAGCTACACATACTTATTCTCTCTTTTTCAGCCTCTGTCATATACACACTCCCCCTGGAAAAAACAATCCACTTAGGGCAAGTAGGAGCATTTTTCTAGTGCTGCCAGCTTCTGCCCAAATTCTATTTTCATTTTAAATTAAAAGATTATGTTCATTTAACCACAAGACAGTTAACTTATGTAGCAACATCTGTCAGAGGAGTAGAAATGGAGCAAGCGGGTCCAGAGCAAGGAATCAGGCTTCTTTTAAATTCTCTCCTGCTTTCTGTATGACCGGTGCCTTTCAGCAAAGTGAAATTAATCAATACCACTGGCAAACTGCACTTTTAAATCAAACACGCAGAGACCAAATATGGATTGGAGAAGCGTGGTCAGGTAGTGGGGAGAAGAGTCATCAATATACAGGATGTGAAAGAAGTGCCAGGAGATACAAGATCATCACTTACCAGGCTTAACTGCTGTTTGGCATTATATGCTTTGAAAGCCAACTGTAAGCACGTGCTGTAAATGAAGACACTGCACAAACATCTTGACCATCAGAAGTCTTTAAAGTCCCACTACACTTTCTAAAATTCACATCCTCTGCTGTAGGTTTGCCCTTTTGAGTGGCTCGGTTGTGGACTTCAGTCAAAAGCTCCTCAGCAGAATGAACTGCATGTAGCTTACACTGGAGGTAAACCAGCACAACATGAAAATCCACTGCTACGCAAGACTCCTTATCCTACTGTTTATATTGGTCAACAACATTAACTAGGTTTCCCAAGAAAAAAATTCTTTCGGTATTGTTTCTAATAACCCAAAACAAGAAAAAACATTTCACTCTTTTAGAAAACGGATACCTGAAATTACCAGTGTCCAGTAAATGTACAGAGAATACGAAGAGACACTGGCAACCAAAGGATGACAGAGGAATAATTTTTCTACTGTTTATTTCCAATACCGATTGCCAGATAGTTTCAGAATGAGACTGAGCTAGCTAGGGGACAAGTGGCAGTCTACTCATTTAACAGGCAATTCAGCAAGGGCTAATTTGTTAGGCTGAGAAACAGGACAAATTAAACCATTTGCAGCTCGGACTGATTGGGGTATATCACCAACACAAGCCAAAACTAGCTTGGGAATCAAAGCAGAGTGCTGCAGACACTGCTATCACTGCCAACTAAGCATATAAAAGAGGCCAGAGGCATAAATCAACAGTAGGGAACTATGCGGGTACTAATCATGTAAATACGTATGTTTAGGGATAAACTAAGTAAGAAATTTGTGTAAATGGGCATATTTTTAAAAAAAGAAAATTCCTCTTCTGTTTTAAAAGCCAGACCTGAGTTGTTCACTGTAAAAAGATTCCTGTTCGATCAATGCTGACAACATATTGATAGTACAGGAATTCTGAACTGCATCCGTTCCTGCACTACCATGTTTATGGTCCAAGTAATGCAAAGGTCAAGAATGAATGTACCCAGCAAACAAAAGACACCCACTCTTATGCATTAGAGTAATATGTGTTTACTCAATTAGTCACAAAGAAGTTAATCTGCCCCCTTCAATGACTGAAAATACCTTAAATTACTTCAGTCTTCCCTTTGCTACACAGTAATTACAGGCCTGAATCAGTTCCACAAGACAAACTCATTTCTAACCGCAACTAACGCATGAGTATTGTTGAAATCTACTCATGGAAAAATAAGGAGTTACATTGATTTAAATCAAACAATGAAATTACTGTTGTTAGTAGTAGCTGCAAGCTCACAGAAATTTACTAGTTAAAGCAAAAACTATCAGCACTTAAAAAAATTTCTAGAGAAATTCTATCACAAATCACACCCTTCTGTAAGCACCAAAATAAATTGTACTCAATTATTATATGAGTATTAAACTAACCCATTTTTCCTTTATGTAAGTTGCCAAGACAATGCTCTTTCTTTTCACCCTTTATGATTTCCAGAAAAAACATTTTCAAAAACTGTCTCTGCTAGAATTAGGAGTCTGAAGTATGACCAGTAATTTACAATCAGCACAGCGCATTTTTTATCCCTAAAAATTTAGGGATAAAAATATTTTTTAAATGAAGTACAAAAATTAAAAAAAAAAAAAAAAAAAAAATCACCGTAGTCATGACAACTCCATTCTGTTTCCTTCTGCTCATCCATGTCATCAATATGATACCTAAAATAATCCACAGTGATTAAACTATCTGCAAGAGACATCTATTTGTGCAGAAAATAATTCTAGAAGAACCAACATCAATAACCAAGGAGAAGTATCAGCATGTGTCAAGAGATGCACCATCCAGTGATGAGGCACTTGCTTCTTGGGAACAACTGAAACAGACCCTTTGCACAAGTCCTGCCATCAAACCAGCAGACCTACGCTGATTCTGCTGTGAAAAGATACAAGGAATCACACCTTGCACTGTACAGCTGCATAAACCTCTCTCGACCATCTACGAAAGGTCTGGGGAGGTCCCTGCTGGCTGGAAGCTAGCCAACGCTCTTCCAGTTTACAAGAATGGCATGAGGGAAAACCCAGGAAACTACAGACCTGTCAGTCTAACCTCAGTTCTTGGAAAAATTACAGAAAGGATTATACTGGGTACTATTGAAAGGCATTTAAAGAACAATGCAGTCACCAGGCAGAGTCAACACTGGTTCACTAAGGGAAATTCCTGTTTAACTACTCTGATGTCCTTCTATGGTAAGGTCACCCACCCAGTGGATAAAGGGGAGGCAGTGGATGTAGTTTTTCTAGATTTTAGTAAGGCTTCTGATACTGTCCCTCACTGCATCCTTCTGGACAAGCTGTCCATCTGTGGGATGAGCAGGTACGTGGTATGCTGGGTGAAGAACTGACTGAAGGGCAGGGCTGAAAGGGTTGCAGTGAAAGGGACTACATCTGGCTGGTGACCGGTCACCAGTAGTGTTCCTCAGAGTTCAATTCTAGGGCCAGTTCTGCTCAATATATTTATCAACGATCTGGATGCAGGAGTTGAATGTACCATTAGCAAGTTTGCTGATGATACCAAACTGTGAGGTGCTGTTGACTCAAGGGATAAGAAGCCTTGCAGAGGGATCTAGACAGACTGGAGCACTGGGCTATGATTAATGGGGTGACATTTAACAAGACCAAATGCTGGATCCTGCACCTAGGATGGAGTAATGCTGGGCACAGGTATGAACTGGGAAGGGAGTTGCTGGAGAGCAGCCCTGCAGAAAGGGATCTGGGGGTGCTGGCTGACAGCAATGAGTCAGCAGTGAGGGCAAACTGCATCCTGGGGGGCATCACAGTATAACCAGCCCATCAAGAAGCGACCATCCCACTGTATTTAGCACCGGTGCAGCCTCACCTTGAATACTGTGTGCAGTTCTGGGCCCCACAATTAGGGAAGGATGTGAAGGTCCTTGAGCACGTCCAGAGGAGGGCAACAAAGCTGGTGGAAGGGCTAGAAGGCACATCCTGTGAGGAGCAGCTGAGGACTCTGGGTCTGTCTAGTTTGGAGAAAAGGAGGCTGACGGGACACCTCATTGCTCCCTCCAGCTTCCTAAGGAGGGGACATGGAGAGGGAGGTGCCAAGTTCTTCTCCCTGGGATCCAGGGACAGGACATGTGGGAATGGTTCAAAGCTGCTCCAGGGGAGGTTTAGACTGGACATCAGGAAGCATTTCTTTACTGAGAGGGTGGTGAAACATGGCACAGGCTTCCTAGAGAGGGGGTCGATGCCCCAAGCCTGTCAGTGTTTAAGAGGCATTGGGACAATACCCTTAACAACATGCTTCAACTTTCGGTCAGTCCTGAAGTGGTCAGGCAGTTGGACTAGATGATCCTTGTAGGTCCCTTCCAACTGAAATATTCTCTTCTGTTCTATTCTAACATTTATACCTAGGTGCAAGTGCTAAGTGGGAAAGATCCAACCTAATCATTTCAGCAGGGCACTTACAGATTTTATAGGAACGTTTAGATGTGCACTAATTTTACCAGTATGACTCAATTGTAAGTTTCTTTCAATTATTTCAACAGCAGGCGGCATTTTCAGAGATGGCAAAGTCATTTGGGAACATCAGAACACAGCCCTGTAATTCAGCATCTCTTTAATCAATCCATATGAGTATTTTAAAGACTAGCAGTCAATTGCATTGCAGAGTGTGATTACAAGAACAGAATAAAACTCATCAAGATTATCTTTGAGATTTTAATGGCAGAGTGACCAAGGTAGCACTGTGCTGTCTGTTACATATTTACAGTTTAACAATACAGACTCATTCGATTCTAGCCCAGGACACTCCCCTGTAACTGCTCAATTTATACAAACCAAGACTCTAGATCAATGTGCACGTAAAAAAGTTTTTTTAAAAAACTACAGTATTAATAATTCTCCATTCTGCCTGCAAAAGCCTATGTTGGCATATATTTATTTCATTTTGGAAGACGAAAGACCCTGGGTTCTACAGATTCTTGCGGAAAACCACCACAGCACACCTGTTTAAACCCAGATTTCTTACAAAGCACAATATTGGGATTTACCTCGCTTGACTTCTACAACACAGGTGTCCTCATCTAAACCAGCTATCTAGGTACCCACTTTAGGTAAAGGAGATCTAGTTAAAACAGTGGAGCCTTTAGTAGAGTTCATTTCACAAAATCCAGTCTCTCCGTAAGAAAAAGAGGAATCGCATCCTCAACTTCTTACGGTAGCCCTTCACTGACAGCAAAGAGTTGGGTGACCTGCTCAGATACAGTCATTCACCTACACTCCTGCTCCTGGAAGGATCAGTCTCCTTGGCAACTGTAGGCTTCTCCTAGGTAAGTTCAAGGCACGCTTTTGTCCAGAACATGAAAACCTTGGCAAAAGGAAGACTTGATTTGTACTTCTAGTATGAAAAGTGATACACACAAGCCCAGAATATTAAAAGACATGCTGACCCCATGGTCATCAGCCAAGGAAATGACACCAAAGACATTCCGCCCTCCTAGTCTGACCACAGCCTCTCTGTGTTGAAAAGATGGTATTTTGTAATCCCATGAGATAAATGAACCATCGCATCTGATTTTATTTCCTGAAACTGCCAAGTATTTTATACCTAACCAGGAAACAATGGGCAGGCAAGGACCTTAGACAGAAGAAAGAAGTAATGAAATGCAGGTAGAAAAGTATGAATTCTCTTATGCACAATACACAGCAGTTTGCCTCATTTCATCTTTACATCCATGACAGCTCAGTGACCTACGACCAGCAAAACTGTACAGTTTATGGGATGTCAGGGTTTCAAAACCAGACTATCTGCAAGCTCTCATACTACAGTACAGGTGGGGAGGGAGGTCAGCCTAAAGCATTCTGAAATTATAAGGCCCATCTTTAGAAAGAGTGAATTATATTCTAGATCAACCTAGTCCAAAATTTTACCTCCTCAGATCATTTTTGGCCTTTTTCTATTTTCTTCTTCTAATCAGACATACTGTTACCCATGTACCACAATGTGCAAGATGAAAACACCTAATACTACTCTTGTAAATATTTTACTACTCATGATCAGTTTCCAAAGATTTTATTTAAAAAAAAAAAAAGGCACAAAAACCAACGAGTCAAAGCAGTGCTTTCTACTCAAAAAAAACCAAACATCAATCAACTATGAAGTTTTCTTAACGAAACAAATGTGAAAATTATGTATTATTGAATATTTGAAACATGAAGATACAGCGAAGATCCTGTGCTGTTTCAACACGCGCTTCACTGACTTTGATCTAGTGTCAGCAAGGTGTTTGACTTCTTAAGTATGCACTATCAAGTCTGATCACTGCACTCCCTTCAAAACTTCCCAGCCTGTCATTACTGTTAGTAATTCAGCTGCTTCTCAAGTATTCTGCAGAAGAGAAAAATATCCCAAAGAATACCAGGAGTAACATCCTTCCTTCCTGTTTGGTTACATTTATGTCAGTCACCTTCCTCTTCCAAGAGATTTCAAGCCATCTTTTGAAATATGGAGACATTATTCCATTAAAACTTAACAGTACTGTGGTTAGAAGCAAGCTTTGCAAGCTTCATCCTCAGTGGCCAACAGCTGTGAGAACTGGTAACAAGTGGAGTTTGAAAACTCTGTATGCCAGTTTGCACTGTTTCTGTTGGAAAAACACACCTGATCAACCTTCATGCGCTGAACAGACTCCAGCCCCCCATCTCTACACGTGCACTTACTCTATTTCTACACAAGCATTCTATTCACAATATACAGGGATGAATACTCTCATCTTTCCTTCATTCTCCCTCTCTTTTCTGCCACGCTCTGTTTCAATGTAAAGTTGTGGAGTATGTCAAGACTGTTATCAAATTCGAGAAACTGATACCAGCTAATGCAAATTAACAGAAACAAATGAAGGCCCTGGGAATGGCTTCTGGAGATACAGACTGCCAGACATACTCGTGTACTTTTCCACTGTTTGGTTAAAGCTGTTAAGACGGGTCACATGAACAGACAGGAAAGCCTTCTTTAATCCCATGTTGGTTCAATTACCTTTCATCTTCAATAAACCAGCTACACTGGACTGCAGCATCCAACATTTCCTGTAAGACATTTAAAAACTAATTATAAAAACACTCTTCTGCAACCCAAGGTGCTCTATACAACTCCTGTACCCTGGATCTCTATCAAAACTGAACATCAAATTGATTCAGGTAAAGCTTGTGTCCTAGGGCGGAACACTAATTCTTTGATCCAGCTCTCAGAACTATTTACATGACTACATAGACATGACAGACACTGGTGTTGAAATTGCTTTCTTGTTGTGACAAATGTTTTTCGTCAAAGCAAAAGATTATGTTCTAACATTGACAACAACAAAACATACAGTTAATTATCATTCCCAAACTCATCCACTATCCCAATATTGCTACCACTTGTGGCACTTAAAAATCAGAAAATCCATTTAGCAACCTTTTTAAGTGAAATAAAGGCTAAAGGGGAGGGGCGGGGGGAAAGACAAAAGTCTCTAAGGAAAAAAATTATCAGCTACTGAGTACAGCAATATGAAGACAGATTTACTTCCGGAAAACAGCTGAAAGAACCCCTTAATTAAGTGTTTGTTATGACTGTAAAACAAATCGTAGATTTCTGCTTTACCCTTAGAATCTTCAAAAAAGAAATTAAGACTGTTTCTTAGACATTTTGTTAGAACTATGCACAACAGGTTTCTTACTTTTAGGGTTATATCAGCAGAAATTGGCAGTAAGAGAGAAGCTACATCAAATCCTATACCACTTTACAATACCATGATCCGATTCTGTTTGCCTTTACCACATAAGTGATACTAATTCCAGTAATACACTACTGCAAAAACAGTGTTTTCCATCAGTGCTGACAGAGTTCTCTAGTTCTACGCCAAGGCAAACGAGTACCAAATCTAACTAATTACTCACTGAAATGACAGCATAAAAATCCTTGTATTTGTGAAGACAAAGAAAGCCTGCCTCTCTTCTTTTGGTCTTCTGATTGGGGGGGGAGGGGGGAAAAAAAAAAAAAAAAAAAAAAAGAACGTTTCATCCTCAGTATATTCTGGAAATAAACCTGCAACTACTCTGGAGAAGCATTTTACTTTTGGGAACGAGCTGAGAAAAGCTGATACATAACGACTCTCTATTTTGGCACGTCTAAACTTCCTCAGCCCGCGCCTCATTTCAACTAAGAATCCTTTTCTCCAGTTCGCATTATATGGCTCCAAAGCTGAAGGAAGAAGGCTGCTCCATACTTGATTCGCTCTTTGTAACACCTCACAGGCTGCAAAACGCAAGTGTAGCAAATCTATTGTAATGCAAGTCTAAACGCTGCAAAAATTTGGATTTCACGTACGACTACACTCCTAGTGGTAAATGCATACAGTATCCTAATGTGCTATGCTACAAATACTAATACTCACAGTAGTACTGCCATCTGTACTGCTTCCTTTTAAAGTGTCTGCCCATCAGATGGTTGCCTGCTTTAACCTCCTATCCTCCTCCATCTTCCCCTGCCCTGATCCTTCTTCCAACTCTGTACCAGCTGTCAATCTGTGAGTCTGATAGCTGAATTTATGAGACATTATTCAATTTGATTTTACTCACAAAACATGATCTCAGTATTGATCTTATTTGGTAACTCTCTCAAAATCTGAATCATTATCTTAATGTGACACCCTGAATGACTTCCAAAGGACTTTTGGTCAAAAGTTAAAAATTTCTCCACTGTAAGACAAAAACCTCATCAAATAATTTCTGTAATTCAATAACGTAGCAAGCAATCTTCTAATTTAAAGGGTCTGAATAATCAGAAACTTGCTTCACTACCAACACAGTACTGCCTTTTGACAACACAGCAAACATTCTGTGATACTATAATTACTCTGTATTAATACTCTGATAGTACCACCAGCCACTCTCTAGTACGAACAAGAGGTATACTTCGGCATTTATTCGTCCTGAGAACAGCTTGTCTCATTTTGTTAGTCCAGTGCAACTCCTCAGTACACAGCATTTCATCCAACTTTTGGGGAGAGAGAAAAAAAAAGAACGAACATACAACCCTCACTTTGAGCATTCCACAATTAACATGAAGTGTTGCAGTCCCATCCTCATTCTCCCCGTTAGAGTAAAATGGACTATAGTCTTTCATCTGGGTAATAATAGGCAGTCTCACCTTTACCTTCTATGCTCAAAACTTTTCAAAACTGTAACTAGATTGTTTACAAAAGCAGTGCAGGCCTCTAACGACATAACAGGTAGTATTAAATAGTGTTTCTACTCATACTGCAATCACTGTTTAGATTATCCAGGCTATTTTTAGGATGAGCGATTAGCAGGTCTTTTAAAAAAAAAAAATCATAAAGACAGACTGAGAAGCCTCAGTCATTAGAACTTAGGTAGTAAGTAAAGAACTTGAACTACTTTGCTGAGTCAGGTCCTACTCCAGACTTCTGGAAAGTTCTGTACAATACAGAAAAATCTCTGCAGAGTCCCTAGTAGCAACACTTCAGAAAGAAAGGCTGCCTTGCCATACTTGTAATTCAACTCAAATTATGAAGAACTGAATGATCCAGGGAGCTAAAGCCTGAGATCTGGAGAATGCCCAGTCTTGCCCACAACGTCAGCACACTCAACTGACAGTCTGGAACCAGGCTGGCTCCTCGTTTTTCAACAATTAATGGCCTCATGCAGAACACCAAGTTTTTGTTATAAAGGAGAGACCAATTCCCACAAAAAATAAAGTCAACTACACTGACAGAATACAAATGGATGGACAGGAACTATAGTCTGCAAGAAAATTAAAAAACATGTTTTGCTGTAAGGATGAAAGCAACACAGTACCAGCAAATGTGTAAAAAACTGTATTGTGTTAGACACAGATAACGAGGGGAAGGTGATCAAGTGTGTTCAAACACAGAAATTTCAATAAAGCATCTATGCAACAATTCTAGACTGCAAGTTTTATCAACAGGAGAATCAGTCTGTTGTTCCGTCTAACAAAATGAAACTATAGAAACAAGCTTCAATATTGAGGAATGATGCATTTTCACTTTAACGCAACAAAGCAACTCTTACAGAAGTCACAGTGATTTCACACACTGGAAGCCCATAAGATTACGTTCTATACAACAGTAACACATCACACTTAATAATCTGTGTCTTCGTTTCTCTCCATCTGGTGTTATTTTTGTGCATCCTTCACTAACTTTTACATAAAATTACATGAGAAAATGAAAAGTGGTTTCAAATTCAAGCATATGCTTCAGTTACCATCTTTGTCTGCATGTGTGATATCAATAATGATTCTATACAGAAAGTCAGATTCTGAAATCTTTATTAGGTAACAGCTTGCCTCAGCAACATGGGCAGTCTACAAACTATTTAAATCAGTTGGACTAATTTCCATATTACTTAACCCAATACAGACACTGTACATCAGAATCTAAGTAAACACATACAGACAAATAAAAAGAAAAGTTATTTGCAAACACTGTAGAAGATCACAAACAGATTAAACGTGAATCAAGACAACAGCAAACGCCGTATCAAATCCCAGCCAGTGACCCATCTTACGTAGTGTCTTGCCCAGCAGAAGCCACCATAAATATTTCTGAAAATGGTATAAGGAATTCCTGCAATACAAAATTGTAAAATAAACGGGGGAAAGAAAAAAAAAAAAAAAAGGCATTACTTCTACCTAAATGTCATCTGTTACTGGCTGGCATATGCCCTCGAGAGTAAGTGTTCTTCTGATTTACTGACAAAGTAATGACCGTGAGATTTCCAAATGTTATCATACCCATTTTTAGTCCATTACACAACTCTTTTTTAATTTCAAGTAAAATAAAATCTCTTAATTAACACATTATTATATGGCAACCTTTCAACACAATTTTCTAGTATCAAACCAGTTAATACGAAAAGATAAACAATTAGTTCCTTAATATCGTGGTCTATGTGTCCTCCTAGTGATAACTATCTGAAACTGCAGTGATATGCTGTTCAGAGCTCCTCTTCTTTGTTTAACTATTTACTTCATTTTACTTTTATTTAGGGAAATTGCAGCTGTCAAGCCATATATTGCTCAGCGTTACTCACATTAAAGAAAAAAATCTTTAGAACCTCAACACTAGGTGTGCAGCTGAGAATATAATAAAGATGTAAAGATAGCTAGTAACTATTGCACACCTAATGTAAAACCAATAAAGCAATTTAACATTTCAGAAGAGCATACAAAGGCTAAAGAGCCTTTTGCAAAGTACTTCAAGGTTTAGGTTTTTAAGCAACATAGAGAACTAACAAGCAGATATGAACACAATTTCCATCTAAGTCTACATGCCAAAGTTCCACCCAAAGATGAGGTATTTTAAATATGAATAAACACACAGTGTTATTTCAATGTGATAATTACCCAAGATGCGTGACCTTCAACCCCAAGTCCAGCTCTACAAAGCAGCTGTACTGCAACTCCGTAGTCCAAAGGCTTTAGGTCACTTAATCTAAATCCCTCCCCCCCCACCCCCAGGTTATTGCATTTGATTTTTGTGCTCCTTCAGAAGAGCTTCACCTGATTTTTTTTTTAACCTGTCAGGTGACTAGACCATGAACCAGAGAGAGAGAACTGGTGAAGACTGATTCAACTGAATATTCCCAGATAATCTCAGGTGAACAACAATACCAAGCTACAGGGGAATGCAAAAAATCAAGGGCTCTACCAGACTGAACTGAAAGGAAAGTCCACCTGGAGCTCAAATCTGACAAGCAGTACAACTTTTCAGCATAAGTACTTCCCTTAAGTACTGTCTTAATGTCTACAGTTCTTACCACCACGCTAAAGGCAACGCGAGCTACTATATTCTCCCCAAGACCTGCGGTAAAAGGAAATACGCAGACAGATGTGTTTAATATGTATAATGTAGTGCCATAACAAGCTGCATAGTTACCTCTAAACAAGTAGCTCAGACACCAGAAGCACCATGTTCCATTTAACCCACCATCTCAAGATCCTCAAGACATGCACTATGAACATCAGCAAGTGAAGCATTATAGCAAAAAGTGCTATCAAGTTTAGGGGGAAAAAAAACCCTCAAGTCCCAAAGCTGCCAGTGCTTTGAAGTGGTAACTTACATCAGTTATTAGTGTTTCAGAACTAACGAATCAAAGCACACCTAGTTAGAACAAAATCACATGGCGATAGTCATGGCAATGCAGCAATTGCATTATGATACCAGGACAAGTACATTACATATTAAGACACGTGATCTGAACCTGCTATCGTAAAGTTAGCCTGATCCCAAACAGAAGCGCACTCCCACAGTTCCCAGTAACTTTAGTACATAGTCTGCCTTTTCAGATTCCTAAGAGGAAACAAATTTTAAAATAATAAACACCAGAGGTAAGAACACACCGATAAGCATATTGGTTCCACAGCCATTAAGTTTGAAACTTGGACACGAAAATATAAGGAAAAAAAATAGTATCAACACAACAGTGAACACAGGCATCTCAAGTTAAGTTTAAAACCTGTATTCTTCATACAGAGGTGATAAAAGCCACAAAGCTAAGGTCTGAACTGTAGTTTTAGATATCTGCAAACTGATCCCTGTACAGGCAAGAAGAGGTTTGAGACCTGTAAGGCTTATGATAGACAAGCTATTGACAAATGCTAATTACCAATAAAATTACCATGGAACTTCATAGGAATGTTGCCAACTATAGGCTGACAGGCAGCATGTCTTTCTGGAGATGTATTGAGTTTATAGCTATTATAAACCAGCACGCTGACTGGCTAAAACCACATTATTGTAAAACTGTTTGTAAATTTAATAACGATTTGTATTTTTAGGAATTCCCCATTTTTATTTTTTCTGTGAAGTCTAGCAAGTTTCAATATGTCTTCCATGGACACCAAACAAAATAACCCAATGAATGAGTACATTAATCCCAAATATTGATGTTTATCTCCAACCTTCAAATTGACACATGATGTTCAAACACTCATTTTCACAGCAGAAGCGCTGTATTTTCATGGACTGCAAAACTTAAGACAATTTATAAATCAAAGCACTCCTTTACAAAGCTGCTCTAGTTAGTCTTTACTCTGCTAGCCTAGATATTAGCCTTGATTAGTATTTTAGCCAATTAAAGCAACAAAATAAGCCACAAAAAAAACCCCAAAACTCAACCCAAAGATGTCATCTACACATTTTAGGATTATACTGTTATTTTTAAAATACATACATTTTTTAGTTATTTCAACTTGGTTAAAAAAAACCCACCAAACCAAAACCACACACACACATTAACTCTTTTAAACTACCTCAGAATTCTCTTTTTTCCTTCAGACATGGTCTTCATCTTTCCTCATTCCTCCACACACTGACCTGTCACAGTTTAATTTATAATACTCTATTATGACTGTATTTCCGCATTTTGGTTGAAATAGTCTCTTTTACATTATATATAATAATGTTATACAATCCAAAAATATGTTCTATGTTAATCGTATCAGTAAGGCTGTTTGTTTCCTTTTTTCACACACACATATATGCTTGTTTCCTTTTACTGCCAAATCCCTGATGTCTTACAAAATTTGATGGCTAATTCTAAAACGTGCAAGTTTAGAAGCCACTGACAGCATGAGAACTTCGCATTCAAAAAAATGAAAGATTAATTTTAACAAGCTTTGCAAGAAACTAATTGCCTTTTACATATTTGGAATGCAACAGGAAAATAAGAACACAAAAACTAGTTTTGCCGATACTGGTTTTACCTCATTATTTTAAACATAATCCGATCACTTGTCAATGTATGACTCACAATTTACTAAAGCTTGAGACTGTCAATACTTCCTACATATCAGACTGTTTCAGTTGTTTCCATGCTACCACCGACTGCACTGGGTTTTGTGAACTGTATTTCTCTGCCATACCTTCTCCAATATAGCTTGTGCCCTCTGCAGCGTCACCCTCCATCACAAGGTATCACTATTCTGCAGTGGTATATAAGCTCTGGAGTAGAAACAGAAGTAAGGTGGACAGTCAGAAGCAACAGGAGAGAAAACAAAACACAGCTGAGTTCTTCTAAGAAATACATTTTTAGCTTTACCATGTAAAACACGGTTTTCAGGAAGTGGCTCATACCGGAAGCCAATGACCTCACAGCTTCTTATAAATACCACACAATTACAAAATGAAAGACAGCAATATTTCTTGCTACCACTTTCTTTTAACATTCACGTTAACTACTAACTCAATGCTTCCCAATTATGAAAACCAAACCGTAGACAAAAGGAATAAAGTTTTCACAGGTTTAAAATACACATCGATGCAACGCTTGTGCCATTCCAAGCAATGAAACACCATCAAATCTCCCAGTATCATAATCCTTCAATGCTTTCTTCTTTTTTAAAATTCTGAATCTTAAGTCTATTGTTCAAAGCTGTAACAGGCAGATGATTAGTAACCCCTCACATTGAAGCCAATCAACAAAAAACCTTGTATTCTCTAACAACTGTCCCCACCCCTTTCCTTCCATTTCCAAAACTACTTGTCACTACTGCTTGTCCCTCTGGTCACCAACATTACAACTCTTCTTACAGAAGATGTTTTTCTTGTGCAGCTTAAATGAGACTTTTTTCTACGTAGATTCCTATCAAGCACCTTACCAAAGACTGACTTTCGAAAAAGCAGGTCTTACCAGAGAAAGTTTCAGGTTACTCTAGCATAAGTTACTTTTGATAAGCTAATTGTATTTTCTTTATCATGTACTCAATGTCTCGCTCTCTTCTAAGATTTCAGAAGTCTACTGAAGCCATATTAAGATTATTTATCTGTCCAAGTCTTTTTTGGAGCTTATTAGTTCACCTGGACTTAGTGCTTTAGCATCATTCACTTTTGCATCTGCCTCACTTTCTAAACCATCATGTCCATTAATCATCCTGCCTTTTCCCCACATCCGTAAAAAGGACTGAACCACATGCTGAAATGCTATCACCTGCAACAACAGCTCTGCTTCCCCGTTCTATTTTGTAGTTGAATGACTGAATAATCTTTTGGTATTTATCATTGTTTGACATGTCTTAATGTGGCTTGTAGGTTCTGTTTATCTTCTCATCTTTTAAAGCAGGCTCAGTCCATTCTCCATTCTTTATATTGTTTCTTCTTTAATGTACTTATCCAAACATTTGGATCTGAAGCCCTCGCTATTTCTACCCAACTAATACAAAAATCTAAGCACTATTATATCAGGTCTTTTATCACCAATTGAAAGGAATTCCTGCCTTTCTCTACGCTCAAATCTGCAGGTTCTCTGTCTGGTTTACTTCACCGAGTTCACTAGCTCTGAGCAAGCTAAAATGCCTTCAAGAAGAACTGGACCTCAACCTCTGCTTTTTCTAAATCCACCAATATATTCTGAGACATGTTTTGAATCTTGATAAAAGAGAATACAAGAAAATCCAACTTTTTTCAATACATGGACTGCACTGAGACACCCCCCCCCCCCATGTAACTATTCATGGTCTTTGCTGATGGATAAGTGCAGATGCTTAGAATCATAATCTGTTAGGTTTGAGGATTAGTTTTGGTGCAGTTTTTTCATTAGTAATCCCAGCTTTTGTTGATGGGTTTTGATACAAGCAAGTTAGGAAAGGAGAATGAGGAAACTGTACAAAAGAACTGGATAACCTCATAGACTTGAGCAACAGAAGGAGGATACATTTCAACAGCAGAAGATGCACAGTCATATACCTGGGTATAATACATATTCCCACCAGGTAAACAGCTCCTTACTTTGGAAACTACGAAGGAGGAAAAAGCCCAGCCCATTACAAAGTGACCACAGGTCATCAGGGTGACATACCTGTGAAATAAAGCAATTGTGATGCCAATTTATGGCTGCTTGGGAATTTAATTATTGTGTGTGCCCTGTTTAAGAAAGACAGATTCAGACTCAAGAATGAAAAGCACTTTTATATAGCAGAAATGGCAACAGATAGTAACCTCTACCTTTCGACTGACAGTTCAGTGCTTCCCAGAATGCACAGACCTGGTCCACTTCATAATTTTAAAAAAGAAAAAGAAAAAAAAAAAACTTTAAAAAAAAAAGAAAAAAAGGACATCGTCTGATCAGTAGCAGCAGTCTTAGACCAAGAATTATGATTTCTCAGCCAAAACCAGTGACAGCAGCCAAAGGATTTACTCTAGACCACAAGTGGAAAAGAGCAAAAGAGAAGCACCGGTATAAATGGAGAGAAAGTGGTTGCTTGTTCTTGCTGCCTCTCAGCAACGATGGATGCCTGCCTGCACGAGCTCCTGCTTTGTTATTCTCTGCTCCATCAGTGGTTCATGTTAAACTGTTCAACTGCAGGAATCAGTTGAATGAAGCGAAGAGAAGCAGCACCTGCAGCCTCCACACTGGTCTCAGCTGGGAAATGACAGAACAGCACCGGTTCCAAAATGAAAGGCAGGACCATGAAGTTTCTGAGGCAGGAAATGGAGGACGATTCAAGCAGTCATTTCATGCAGCCTCAGCTGCAGAGCAGCAGCTAACAAAGGCAAGATGATTAAGAATAGTTTCTCAAACCATATTTCTGCTTTGATGAACAATTCCAACTGCACTACACATCAAAGACCAGCACAGCAAGCTAACTCACCACAGACTTCAGACGTCTTGGAGGATATTAAGAGATGCTAAGGGACACTGTGTCCAATGCTGTTTTAACAGTGTGGCCAGCAGGCAAACTAAGGTGCAAATCCACATCAGATCTGAGCTGAATATGCAGAGCAGGGACAGTTTAGGATGATCAGAAGAACAGGAAAATAAGTACTGTGAACAGTAGAAGTTTGTTTGCTTACCTGATCAAAGAGGTAGTAAGTGATATAATTCCTGGTCATAAAAGCATTAGAGGAATGAACATAAGCAAAGAGAGTTACATAAGGCAAAACCTGCAATTATCATTAAAAAAGTCCGTATGAAATGGCCCTTTAATATGTTAGGCTGGCAATTTGAAGACTTTCAAGACCCTGGATGCTTTGATGGTTAGAATCTTTGTTCTAACTCTAATTATGAAGGTTAAAAACACCTATCCTTAGGACAGAGTTTGATTATTTTGAAGTTATATAGCAACTATATAACATCAGGCTTCTTATACCAAGTGACAACACTAAGAAACCTAGGAAGCCATTTCCAGTTCAATATTTTTATTAGAAGCTACCAGTAATTCTACAGTAGTATCACAAACACCATCAGCAGTAAGTATCTTAGACCAGGAAATCAAGGTAAGAAAAAGAATTATTAAATACTGAAGAAATAATGAACAAAACTGACCCAATCAGCAACAAAACAATGAACAAAAACTGCAACACAATCCTTCAGAAAGCGTGTTACATCTTCTCCTTAACAAAAAAGGTATCGGATTCTCTGATTGTAAAGACACGACTTGCAGAGAACAGAACATACTTAATGCAACAAGAAAGGGAAATAATCACTACCTATTAATAGAACACCTTAGTAGTGAGAACAAGCATGCATGGGCAATGATTCTTCATCGTTTTTTCAAGCTATATGGAGTCCGAATTATCAGTAATGACATCTGCCGTGATAGTTCACTCATTTCATCAAAGTACACACCACTGCACTGAGCAAGTCAAAGCACTTCTAGCAACTAAACCCCAAACACATTATAAGCAACGCTCTGACACTTGAAATGTTTTAAAATTCACACATGCAGTAGGGCAACATAATCTCACTGAAGTCCTAATTTAGACTAACGCAGAAGTAGTAAGATGACTGGTAATTTTACAGGCACGCAGCCCAAAGTATTTATTTAGAAGCTAGCAGTCCTGGAGGAATTTCCACATTGGTAGCAAGTGAAACCTGAATGCCCCAAATCATGATAATTAAAGGGCAAAACAAATCCTTTAAGAGAAAATAACCATAGTTACAAATGCATGGTAATGAGTCATGTAAAAAGAAAAACAAAATATTTCCAGTATGTGAGCCAGCTGACTGCTGGACCACATCAGTTTATGGTAAAACAAAGGAACAGATTTTTAAACATTTGAAGATAAGCTCTTCAAAAGCCAGCATTATCCTAGGCCAACACATTAATCTAGTGGTAGCACAATGACATATCTTGCCATGAAATCTAAATTTAAGATTCCTGCTTTATTCCTGAACTAACTTCCGCACCACAGCTTCAGGCACTTGACATCTCTGAAGTTAATTCCTCCATCAATTCAATGGTTCTTTCAAGAAAAGGCACCAGCCCTTCTGTATGTACGCAATCTCGTCAAACACCAACTCTTCTAAGAAAGGGCAGCAAGCGAATCAACAGGGAGCATGGCCAATCGTTAGGATTATGGAACATCCAAGCAGAAATTCAACACATCGGAAGAGTGGCTAGCAAAGGCAAGAGCTTCAGATACCGCTATCTTGTCACATAGCTGAGCATGGCACGGCACACCTTCCTCTGTGGACACACTGCTATCTTCCCCACCCAAGAAGTAGGTAATATAATAAAGAGCTTATAAAAATTCAACTGATAGGCCTCTTAAGTTAGCAAAACCACATAATACATACTAGGAACATGAATTACTAATAACCAGATGAAATACAGGAAAGTTCTATGAATTGTTCAGGTTTGATTTTTGTGTACAGAGGAAACTTTTTTTTTACTTTTTATATTAAGCTTTGCTAAAAGAGAACCTCACCTATTCTGGTCTCCTTGTATCAGTCACCTGTCTATTCTTCACAGTCTCCGATTTTTAATTTTACCTAGTCCAGGTTTCTGTGCTTCTACACTTTCAGTCTTCTTTCAGGAACTGCTGCCCTCAGAAAGTACTCCACTCGCTTGCTACCTCCTCTGCTGTGCCCTCTTTGCTGGTGATGCTGATCCACATATACCAAACACCCCAGTAAGGCAAGTTAACTGTGGATGTATCTCAAGACAGTTCAAGCTAGCCCCTTCCCCTGCAGTGCTGGGGAATCCCAGCCCCTGCTGCCCAGGCTGTTTGAAGACCCCTTCTCTGCAGTCCCCACCTCTGTTATTTACAACACCCACAGGAGATGAAGAACTTAGCAGCAGAATTGCCAATACAAACAACTTGAATCCTGAGCTACCAGTGAAGCTGGTTAACATAATGTAATACTTAAATATGCTCTTATAAACCACAGGAGGGATTCAGCAGTAGATGGTACTATTAATATAAATATTATTCAACAGAACGCTCGAGAGGCACAGAATGTAGAAGGGTCAGCTGAGTACCGATCAGCTGAAAAAAAACCCCACTTCTTTAAGATCTTCATCCATTTTAAACTAAAATAATGTTAGCAGGGAAAATTAGATTCCAAAGTCAGTTCTGCAAGAGATGCTGCTATGAAGTCAGTCTTAAAGGCAAGTACCCTGAAAACCTCCCTCCACCTAGTGCACACAGTGGAGATGCCAGGGAAACACCTACCTTACAGCCACAGGACGTGAAGTCACTTACTTACAGTCCCTGGTCTACAGAAAAAAAAAAAAAAAATCTCATTCCTCACTGAAGAAATCTTTAAGTTATGAGCCATACAGTTGCAATCCACAGGAAGATTACCTTAAACACTACTAAAAGCGTAAGATGGAATTTACGTTCATCTTCGTGCTTTCAATACCTGGTGGCAGTGAGGGGCAGGAAGAGCAGAAAACACGTTACGACTGAAAGCTGATCTTTTGAGTCTGACCGTGGCTGAACTTTGTAATACTAACAGGACAGCACGTAAGGCCCACCACTCACAGCAAGGACAGAGTGGATGAAGAGAACCTACCTGTTGCTGCCCACCCTTGCTTGAATTTCTACTCTCTTGTAGATTCTTTCTTTACATTTCCAGAACCACCAAACCACAAAGGCAACCTGGCATTCAGCCAACAGGCGAAGTCTTTTTGCTGCAGGAAAGGCAGAAAAACAACTGAAGAAAACAGAGGAATCATGAATGCCACCTGCAGGAAGAGGATGGACTTACTCAGCCCTCTTTCTGTTTCCTGCAAGGCAGAAGCAGACTGAAGACAAGAACTAGTACAGATACTGACAGCAGGCACAACCATAAAGGAACACTTCAAAAATGGGACAAATGGAAAAATCCTGAAGTGAGAAAGACTCGCTGCAACCTCTTTCAAAAACTTTATGCATTTCTGCCCACATTACCAAAAAGAACAATGAACAGTTAACAAGACTGGTTAAGGTCTTTGCAAAGATTTATGGATCAAATACGAAAATTTGTTTTGGGTTTGAGTGGCTGGGTTTTGGTAGCAGGGGAGGGGCTGCAGGGGTGGCTCCTGTGAGAATCTGCTAGAAGCTTCCCCAGCTCCAAGTCAGACCCACCTCTGGCCAAGGCCGAGCCCATCAGTGATGGTGGTAGCACCTCTGCAACAACATATTTAAGAAGGGGAACCTGCAGCGGGGTAGGAGATTGGAATGTGAGAGAAACCCCTACCCAGACCCCAAGATCAGTGAGGAAGACGGGGGAGGAGGTGGGCTGGAGGAGGCCCTGCAGCCCCTGGTGAGAGGGCCGGCTGTCCCCCTGCAGCCCATGGAGGGGAGCGGGGGAGCAGATGCCC
>JAVKLA010000005.1:3972780-4037027 GCA_034782735.1 Sagittarius serpentarius | reverse complement strand
CCACCCCCCCCCCCACAAGAGAACAGGAACGACGACGGCATGTTCCCTCCCTTGAGAAGACCCCGGCCGCCGGTGTGTGTCCCCCCTCCGCCTGCCTGCGGCCGGGGGTGCGGGCAGGGCGGGCGGGCAGCGCCGCGTTCCTCAGGCTGCTGTTCTGCCTGCGGTGCTGAAGTGGGTTGCTTTTTTTTATTTTTTATTTTATTTTATTTTATTTTTCCTCCCAGTTCTCATCCTGCCCCCATGATTTGGGATGAGAGAGCTAAAGCCCACCTTCTCCGCGGTCCCACCGCCACACCTCCGCCAGGCTGGCGATGCGCAAGGCGGGGGGGGGGGGGGGAAGGGTTCTCGGGGTTTTCTCCGTGGAAGGCAGCACAGGGTTCCTGTGGGAGCTCCCCAAATTCTGCGCCCGAACTGGTGGCATCACGTCGGTATTGGCGGTCAAGTGCGAGGTTTGAGGGGCTAGCCTGGGGCGGGGGGACGGGGGACGGGACGGGACAGGGATTTGCTGTTAAAAGCTGAAGGAGGAAAAGCGAAAGCATGCCACATTCATTCATTCATTCCTTACAGCTTCCACTGGAAATCATAGCCCCTCGGCAGATTAAAGCATGACCCACAGATGCAATAAATTTTAAGTTTGGAATTTAATTTCTTCAGTGTCCCACCGAGTTTTCTTGAAGGGAGTCATATAAGCAACCTTTTCACCGACTGCGGGGTTGACGCTGATGCCCGTCACACCTACTGTCAGCCACGGGAGGGGACCGGAGCTGCCGGGTCAGACGGCGCAGGCCCAATCCTGGCAGTGACGGCAGATAATCTCCCTTCCCTCTCCCATTAATGCTTTTGGAGTTGAAGTACCTGTTCTCCACCCCACTTGTTTCCAAGTGCCCATGCAAGGAGCTGTATATGTAACAGATTGGTGTTTCAGATACCTCTAATATTATTTTTAAAATTTTTCAGGAGCTTCGTAGAAATTATGAATTATTTTAGCTGAAAAGAGTTAACTGAGTGAGGAACAGTTCATCCTCCTTTCCTTCCTTCTTCTCCTATCCACCCTACACTTCATCTTTATTTATCTGTCCTTTCCCATCCAGTTTGGGGGGGGATTTCTACCTCTGGGTTCCTTTCTGCCATTTTATCCAGTTGTCCCACTGCTGTAGAGTCTAGCTCCAGTGTGCCTCACTTTCCATCTCCCTTATTTCCCTACCTCACTAAGCCTCTTTTTATTCCGTATTCCCTTCTTCAGATCATCCTTAAAGGAGAAAGAGGCTGGAGCTGGGATATAAAGTAGTCTTCTAGGAGTACTGCCAGAACCCATCTGTTCTACTCTGCTGCTGCTGCTGCTGCTGTTGCTGTTCTGCTGTGTCATGGGAAGAGAGTTACCTAGCCACACCAGCCCTCGGAAACGGCACCTCAGGCAGAGCTGCTTGCTGCAGACCCGAGCCGTGCTTTACAAAGCTGAAGGGTAAGTTTGTCTGGCGCAGAATTTAGGCTGGAAGGAGAAGGCATCGCTCCTTTTCTGGGCTCTGACAGGGAGATCGGTGCACGATGCTGGGAGGTTTGCAGGAGGCAGAGCGGCAGCAGCAGCAGTGACAGCGCGTCGTCACACTGCTTTATTTCATTTTGTCAAGCCAAGATGCTTTAGGTTACAGCTGAGCAGAAAAGCAAAATGATGCATTTCTGTAAAAAGGGTGCTTTTCCCCAAATTTGCTTTAAATTATTGCAAGGAGGTCTTGCACTAAGAAAGAGCAGGGATTCTGCCTCTTCTTAAAAAATGTCGTTAGTTATAAAGTCTTTACGATCTTGGCTCCTTCCGCCTGAGCCTGTTTCCTTCAAAAACGTACTTTCAAAAATTTGAGGCTTAAAGATGACTCCTCTCTCTCTCCCCTCCCAAGTTTATGTTCCTTGGAAAGGCCTGAAGAAGCCTAAGGCTATGTCTGCCTGTGAATGAGAAAGGTTTGAATAAACACTGGCGTGCACATACACGTGCATATACACGCGCATGCACAGGATTTAAAGCATCCCACTGAAGTGCACATATAAGAAAATCCTTCATCATGTGATAGGCTTTAATATCTGCCTTAAAATTAATCCCTAACTGATGGACTCTGTCCTTGTGTTGTGGCAGATCACAGGAGACTCAATAGCCGGGGTTCCTGTGCAGGTTTTTAAAACTGCCAAATAAAATCCCCTGTTTGCTGTTGGATTAATTTGTGTTTTCACAGCAGCTACCTGGGAAATGCTCATCTTGTGAAAGCAAGTAAGAAAACTTTATAGGGCTCCAGTCCTATTTTTGCACAATTAAAAAAAGACCCTTGTCGTGGGGTCAGGACAAGATCCGATGCTGTTCCACAAGGAAATGGTTAAAGGGCCCAGCAGAGTTCTTCAGTTCCGCTGTTAGAGATAATACTCCTGGGTTTTTTTACAGCTTGAGCTTTGGAGATGGTCCTGCTTACTTGTCAATGTTTTCTTTGCTTCTTTTTTGTTCATTTTTGTCACTGAAACTGAATCTTCTCGTTTCACTTCTCTTTCTACTTCGTTTCACTCTTTAGTTCCCATGTGTTAGAAAGTGCAGTTTCATTTAGACTCTCGACAGAAGAGAAGAAAGCCTGATGCCAGAAAGAAATTTGCGGTAATATATTTTCTTTGCCACTCACACAAAAACATTGCTACTCAAACAGATCTAGGTATAAACAATGCTGACAGGCCCTCAAAAACAAAACCAAATTTTAAAATTGAGGCAAATAGCCCAGAGAACCTGAAATGTTCTGGTTTCTAAAACACTGGCTACTGTCAAAAATAGGGTAAAATAAAGCTTTGTTTACATGTAGAGCAGAGTATTTGTTGATTGAGTTTCTAAGGTGATGCAGCAGGAAATACTGATCTTAGGAAAAATGGCATGAACAAAGCATGAAACTATAATTCAGCAGCTATTTGTCAACTGATAACAGAAAAAAAGGATATTTAAAAAGCAATGAGAGGTTTTCATTGAACTTTTTCTCTCCCTTGCCGGCAAATATAAAGGCAGCCTCTTACCTGCTCTGCTCCTGTATATAAATATTTGCAAGAGCAGAGCTAAATCATTTATCAGAAGGAACGTTTCCATCGGATGCAAATAGCTACACTAGCTGTTGTTTCTACGTCATGTCACAGATGAGATTGATGCTCAAGCAAGGTTATAATGTACCTGCATTTTCTCCAGATTGGTGCCAAGCTTGCTGAGTCATTTTCCCTGTTCCCATTCTGCAGCCGGCTGCTTGCTCGCTTTTCCCTGTTACTTGTGTGGGTCGTAAGCTCAGCAACAGATGAGAATAAATGCTTATATTTCTTTAGGCTGCCTCCCTAAGGAAATAAGTGTTCTGCTGTGCTGCTTTTCTGTTCATGTATGTGTCCATTCCCCTCTCCCAAAAGCTTCTGAACCCATTAATGAATTTCGGATGGATTTGGGAGAAAGCAGCTATTTCAAAGACAGTTCTATTCCTGCAAGTTGCACCTGGGCAGGAGGGAGAGACCCAGATCAGAAATTGAAACAGAACTTAGCCATAACACCTCAGGGCTGGCAGCCACCTTCCAGCCACCTCACCCATACGTACCAGTCAATTAATCTACATGTAGTTACGCCGAGCCACAGCGCTGCCGTATCCTGCCTAGTATAGTTTTCGCTGGCAGGCAAGGGATATCACGGAGAAGCAGAGGAACCAGGATAGTTCAGGGAACAAGTTGTTTTCAAAGTAGAACAGTAGTAGAGTTTAAGGAATATCACCATATGCAAGGGAGAAGTTAGTACCTGGGAATGCCTCTATGTACGTTTAGGGAACGATCTAGCCTTTTTGTCACTCCCGAAGCAAACCATGGCAGAGGAGCTAGGTCAGGCTGTTCTTAGAGCTAGCACGGCTTGTCAGTCTAGCGCTCTGCTGGTCTTGGCACTAAAGCTATAGGCAAAGATTCCCCCATCCACACCTCTTCCAAACGCGGCCAGTAGATGCGTTGCCGCTGAGGTGCCTACATCACCAAGTGAAGAGCAGTCTCAACCACAGGCTCGAGCCTGCTGAGTCCTGCAGCCCCACTCCCCCATCTACCTTTCTGGCGTAGCCTCGCCATAGCTGAGGCTCAGAGCTGGCTTATGCTGAGAAAAACCAAGTCTGGGCTGTCTCCCCATGGACAGAAAGGAAACATGCTGAGTTCCTACCTAGGCTGGAGCCCTCCTGACTCCCTCACTGAGATTATGGCATGGGAGAGCTCTAGCCCTGCATCTCCCCCTCGAGGTGTGCTGGGAGGCAAACACAGGGATGATGGTCAGGTCAGGACCGGAGGACAGGATCAGACCCATTCTTACCTGAGAGCAAAGGCTTAATTTGTATGCTCTTTCTCTACCAGCTGCACCTTGCTTGGACCAGCCACTGCAGGACAGATACCCTAATGCTACATGGAACATACACTCTCATCTCAGTTGCAATTAGTTTGGTGCAACAAACAGTTTCAACGTGACAAACTGCAAGCTAAAAAAAGCCGTGCCTTCATATGCATAAACTGGATGCACAAAATATGCCTTGTGTGTCACCTCCCTTATGTCCCATATTTGTTCCTGCAGCAGTCACAAATGGCATATGCTCCAGCAATACCACACGGTTTAAATGGACTCCTGGAAATACAGGAGTGATCTGGCACTGGTACTCTTTGAAACTAAGCCGTTAGTTGTTCTGCCATGAGGTGCTGCATATGGACCTCTTCTGGAAGGAAAACTTATATGTAGAAGTTAAGATTCGTTAACCTCTGATGATTAATCTATAAAATTGAAGCCAGCCTCCCTATTAAGGAGCACGTTATTATCTCTGTTACAGCTGCTAGACAAAAACTGAGATCAGGGGCCTCGTTTTCCTGGACACTATATAGTCATACCCTAGGAGATAACCTCTGCCTTGAAGGGCTTACAAAGCAAAAAACCAAAAGAGTGAGCAATATAACTCTCAGGCAGAGCAAACACGGTGACCTTTTGCAAATGTCAAGTTAATACCATGATCTGGAAGTGGAAGGGGTTTATCAGAAGGCAAATGGGTCAACAGGGATGGGAGCACTCGGGGTTGGGGGGCGAGATGAAGGAAAAGCCATAGGAGAAGCTGTGTGGTATGAGATGGAGAGGAAGCGCACGCAGAACATTATATAGTCAATCAGCACATCCAGGAGAAAAAGCAGGGGGGGAAAAAGAGCCTGATGACCCTGTCCACAGCTCACAGTAAAACCAGCTGCTACCTGTAGCCTCTTCCCCAAAGCCACGCAGTCTGGAGAGGGGAGATGGAGAATGCGGCGGGTGGACAGCGTGGTTCCTCCTCCGTGCTGGTTCTGCACAGGCAGCTGGAGGTGTGATAACCCTGTTTTGGGGGTTGTTTCTCTCTGTGGCTCAGCCTCCCGCAGCTGTGTTTGTTGCAGCTGAGCCTCGGGGATGGAGTGAGACGTAGTTCGGCTCTCTAAGTCCAGGGCAGCACATAATTGAATATTAACAGGAACAGCTCCGGGAGCTACTGGGACTCAGGAAGTCACAATTCCTTCTCTGCTGCTCCTTCATCTTAGTGGGAGGTGATTGCTGGAGGCCTTAGTGGATGTGAGACGTAATACGCTTCCCTCACATGAGCTCCAGTTTGCAAATCGAGGCTTTAACCACATCCTACCCTCTCTGATCATTTCCTCATGCACCTTTTCAGCAACATGTGAAGTGTGCTAGCTACAGCCACCCCAGCATCCCACAGGCGACCAAGCAGAGGGGTGCAGAGACCATATGAACATTGATTTTTACACCTTTTAAACATTTAAGACTTATCCAGATTTGCCAAATATAGATTATTGAACTCTTTGCCTCTGTTTCGTACTTTTGAGAATGGGAATTATTTATTTGCTGAGTGGGGATGCTATAAGCATCATACAAGGTCTGTAAAGTGATTTTTAAGTTGCAAACCTTTGGTATCATGCCTTTGGTAAATATTCAAAGTAAAATACAGCAACAAATTCATAGGTACTAGTGACTCTCCATGCTGCCTGTCGAGACTGTTTAGAGCTGACAGCGCTCAGTTGCTCCCTCTCCAAAAGTATGGATGGACATTGTTCCCTCCCCAAAGACATGCTGCAGATCTACATTGAGAGGTTCAGTCTACGGTCATGTGACATGTATGGAATAAACAAAGTGTTTTACAAGAAGAAAGATGCCTGCAGAAACCTGTCCATGGCGTCTGATCATTCAGAACTTCTAAGAAAGGAGAAGGTAATATCTTCAAGAGCACCAGAAAATTCCCAAAGACCTAAGGGCTATGCTGAGCAAGTCAAAATCTTGAATTCTTTCCTCCTCTCCTTATTTTTCTCTTCCTTCCCACTTTGAATTTCACAATGTCCTTGACCTTGGTGTATCATTTTTCTTCAGGTCCACCAGCACTTGGTCATTGGATGACCCCTTTTATTTTTCAAAAAATCCCTTCCTCAATCTCTTTTTTTCACTGGTTGATGTACAATAGACTCTACCATGAGACTGCTTCTGGTTTTGTTTGATTTCTCTCTTCCTTTATCTCTACCCAGAGACATCCAGCAGATTGTTTCATAATCTTCCTAGAGTTCAGAGAAAGTATATTCCTTCCAGATAGCCTGTGAACTCCCTCCTCCTTTTTCCTCCTCACCTTCCCTTCTTGAACAACAGTTCTGGCAAACTTTAGCTGTGTATTATTCCTTTATTTGCAAATTAGGAGTTCCTTCTTAGGGAAAAGCGAGAAACGCTCTGTTTCCCTGCCATGCACAACTGCTTTGCACTCCAGCACACTCACTAATTTTTCTAGCCCTTGGAAGCGAGGACCGCAGCACCACATTCATCCCCCTGTCAACCACACGCTGTCTGTGGGAGATCTGCAGAAAAGGAGGCTCTTCGTTCTGCTTATATAGAGCTACGTTGGTACATCAGGAAAGAAAGTTGGTGAAACTATGCAACATACAGGAGGAAGGACTGATTTTGTTACTGGTCAGGGAAAGCTCCGTGCTTCATTTGGTATCTCTGGCTTCCTCCTCTTGTTGGGTAATTAATTAACACCAACAGCGTGTTTGAAGCTACGCTAAAGCAGAAACACAAGATTTGCATCAGTATTTTGCATTCTAGGTGGGCACGGGGAAGATGGAAGCATTGGCACACCTAGAGAAGACAGTCAAGGAAAAGGAGAGCTGGAGAGAGACTGCGAATCCCCCTCAGTGCCCTGAGCAGAATCCAGCCATCCCTGAGAGAGGGTAATTGACTTCCAGAGATGAAGACTTAGGAATTAATTTAGAAATTTTAATTCAAACAAATTTGCTTTGAATTAGAAAGCTTTTAGGTTTGATTTGTGGGTTTTTCTTCTTTCCCAAATATCCAGTAACAAGGATTTTTGCAGGAAATCAAGCCAATTTAGTTCCGTTGTACCCAGAACAATTGTCAATATCCTTTTTGTAAGTCTCCTCTGTCTTAGAAGATAGTTTTGGTCTTCTCACGCATTTTTTTTTTCCTTTCTGGAAAAAGCAAAGAAAATTGTCCAAGTTTTTTTAACCATTTATGATCCTTGCTCCTATCCTCTAACCCCCCTACAATTTGTCTCCATCTTTCTTCTACTTTCTCCTAGCATGGCATCCAAACCCACACCTGGTATTCCAACCGAGCCCTCATTAGAGTGGAATAATTGCTTCTGATGTTTTATGTATTACACTCTTTCATATGCTCCGGAATAAGATACGCCTTTTTCTGCAACAGCTGTGTAGTGTTCAGTGTCTTGTTCACAGCTCTTTTTCCTTTGAATGCCTGCTTGACCAGCGATTTGCCCCTTTGCATTGCCATATTTTGTTGCTTATGACCTTACTGAACCAAGTCTGGTTGATTTTATACTATTACTCCAATTTCATAGAATCATAGAGTCATACAACGGTTTGGGTTGGAAGGGACCTTAAAGATCATCTAGTTCCAACCCCACTGCTGTGGGCAGGGACACCTTCCACTAGCCCAGGTTGCTCAAAGCCCCATCCAGCCTGGCCTTGGACACTGCCAGGGATGGGGCATCCACAACTTCCCTGGGCAACCTGTGCCAGTGTCTCCCCACCCTCACAGTGAAGAATTTCTTCCTAATATTTAGCCTAAATCTACCCTTTTCCAGTTTAAAGCCATTTCCCAGCAACATTTTGGAACACATCCTCCAGAGTAATTACATATTCTTTAATTTGTCATCCAAACAACTAAGGAAAATATTAGAATCAGGTCCAGGAGCGAACCCTGCAGGAGCCCATTTGGAAAGCCCTCTAACAAAAGAAAGGAATTAGTTATTATTGTGTGAATACAGTTTTTTTCTGTCGAGTATGTCTTAAGATGATTTCAGAGAGATTATAGTTCCCGGTCAGCTTATGGGAATGTCATGTGAAACGGTGATAAAACATATACTCCCTCTCCCTTATTCTACAACACAGTTGTTGGGTTCAAAGATGGAAATTAGATGTTTTTAACATCACTCATTTATGACAAATCCAATCTGGTTGATTGTATCTTTCTGTTATCAGTCAAATGCTTAATAACTGATAGTTTAACAGTTTATTGCATTATTTTTCTGCGTTACATGCTAAACTGACTGCTGTATAATTCCCCAAGTCCTTCTTCCCACTCTTTAAAGACGGGTGCTGTGTTTGCCCTTCTCCCCTCCTCTGGGATCTCCCTCGTTCTCCATGAGCTCTCCCAGATAATTACTAATGAGTCAGAGATTGCTCTGGCTAGGGCCTGAAGTGCTCTAGGGGGAACTTCATCCAGTCCTGCTGACTTGAATTTGTCTAACTTCTTTGAATGATTTTAACTGTTCCTTTTGCTATTTTGGATTGTCTTACCCCCTTGGTAAAAGTAGTTCTGATAAATATCAGTTCATCATCCTTTTTTTTTTATCTCCAGGGGTAAAGCATAAGAAATAATGAATGGTCCAGTCTTTTCTCTGTTGTTATTTCTGTTCTCTCATTTTCTGTTAATTCAGTTATGTATAATTTCCATTGCCTTCCTCTTATTTCTGATACCTTTACAGAGCATTCTTTTATCACCCTCTATATCCCTTCCTAATAGAAACTCATTTTGTCCCTGGTCTTTCTCATTTTAGTTCTCCATAGTCACGCTATTCCTTTACAGACATCATTTTCCTAGTTTTGTTTCCAGTCTTTGTACAGCTTAACGTCCATTCTCCTTTTTCTGCTTCCCTCACTCCTTCCTTTCTTGAGAGGAAGACGCTCCATTGTTTTGTTATCTCCTTCAACTTAATTAACCTCCACCTTCCTGTTCTCAGCAATCTCTTCGCTATTAGTCAGAGTGTAATCTCAGAGAGCTACAACAGCTTCCTCCTCCCACAGAAACTTTGCTCCGTCATTTGAACTTGTGTTGCCAGCCTCCTCCAAACATAAAGTCCTTCTGCTGGGCTTGCAAGGCAGTTATCGTGCAGTCCCTCTTTGCAGAGCATGCTTGGCTCATTTGCCAGATACAAAACCATTATTTATTTTGCTCTATGATTGCAGATCTAATTAATAATCAATTTCTTTCTCAAACCTATCCTCACCTCTGCAACATGCCAGTCCTTGCCCTGACTTTTACTTCCAGCCAGAAGGATGAAAGAGGACATTTCCCATCCCCTCATCTCTTCTTCCCGGTGCCCAGATTTAGAGAGCAGCTAGGAGGCTTTATTAAAACTCTTTTTAGGGTGGTAGGTTAATACAATGATTCCTGTAAACATTACAGAGGTCACCTGCATGCTGGGGCACGCCTCTCCAGCTCAGTGGGAGACTGAGTAGGCATTTAGGAAAGGCAATTAAGAGGTCTGAGTGTAGTGTGCACTGAAACACCGCTTTACCCTTTGAGATTTATAGCGTCCAGCACACAGATGGCATTTTTTTTCCACCAAAAATTGTGTTGATATCTTTTCGTAAATCAGACAACAAACCCAGGCCCATAAGAAATGTATTCAATTAAGTTCCCAGCTCTTCGGGTCACTGTTCTTCATAAAATGATTACATCTCTAAACAAGGAAGAACATAAACCTGCAAGGTCGCATAAGCAGCAGACCTGCAATTTCACCTACGTCCACCTACCTCTTCTCTCTCGTTAACTAGACACAGGGGACTCCTGCTCAAGGCTTTCCTTAGGCTCTCCAGACTCACTAGCACTCTCCACTGAGCAGGTGCAAGGACTTAGGTAGCATTTAAGCTAGATGAATATAGCGGTCAGCTTCCATTTTGGCAGAGAACAGTGAATGAGCAGCTCTCAGTATCTGGGCAGTCTGTTCCTCATCAGTGGGGCTAGTAGTGAAGCTCAGCATTTTGCCACATCAGAGGCAGCATGTCCCTGCCATGCTGAGCCCACGGAGAACACTTGGTGGGACCTGGAAGACTAGAGGTTATTCAGGCTTAAGACGATAAGGCTTACTGCTGTCTTTAACTACCCGTAGGAGATTATTGAAAAGACAGCACCAGATTTTTCTTGAGGGTGCGCAGTGGTAGAACAAGAGGTAACCAACCAAAGTTGCAGCAAAGGACTTTACAACTTGATATTGGGGGCTGGGGGAAGTTACAGTGAAGGTGGCCTACTGTTGGAACAGGAGTCCAGAGAGCTTTTAGGATCTCCATCCTTGCAAAACTCAACTGGGCAAGGCTCTGAGCAATCTGACTGAAGGGTGAAGTTAGCCCTGCTGTGAGAGGGGAGTCTGGAGATCCCTGGAGGTCCTTCCCTCCCCATATTGTTGTGTGATGCTGGGATCCTGTGCAGATGTGTCTGGGGCGGTTGTATTGCTGTCCTGCTTGTTCCAGCTGTTTGCCAACAAAATTGCTAGACTGCCCGAGCGTGTTGGTTCTGTGTGCGTGAATTTGTAAGAATTCTCTGTGCAGAATCCAGAAGACGATATTTCATATAATAGGAAAATTCCAGGTAATTATGAATTCATTGGTTTAACACTGATTCCAAACAATATCAAAGAAAATCTGATATAGGCTATGATTAGTAATGAATTAAAGGATGCTAACCTGATTGATATGCCTGAGCAGTTTTATGGAAAGCCTGTCATGTCAAACAAATGAATGTTTTTTTAATGAGAATGTAAGTTTGGTTAATAAAGATAAGGCTGTTATAAATTATTTAGATTTCTGCAAGTTATTGAACAGTTCCTGAACACAGTCGCAATTAAAGAAAAATGGTACAAAACCTAATCTGGTATACTAAATGGATTAAAAACTATTTCAGCAAGAGATCTTATAATGTAATTTGAAATTCAATTATACTAGAGATATTGAAGTCTTCCATTTATTTATTTTGGACCCTGGATTGTTCAGTGTCTTTAGGATTGACCCAGAGGAAATGATAAAAATCATCACCAATAAATTTGCAGATGACGTGAAAGTCAGTCATTCCAGACCCATGGTAGGAGAGCGGCAAGGAAATAAGATGAGTTTAAATACAACAAAGTGCAGTGTCACTGTTGTTAAAAGTATAGATCATGTTTGCAAGACAGAAGACAATGCCCCAGAATGTGAGAGCAGTGAAACAGCCCAAATAATCCACTAAATGGGAACATGCTGAGAATGAGAGAGAATTTTGCAGCAACCCCAACTCAGCTAACAGCACAGAAAGCTTTTTTTGCAGGAACTTTGTGACATTCTTGAGAATGGAGAAGAGATTGATTTGCCAGTCAGGATGGCATTCAAAGACTATTGCAAGGAGGTACAAATCACCACCGTGCAGGGATTTATATCAATACAAGAGTAGGATATTGCTGCTACCCACCTACTCCACACGTTGCAGGCACTTGGGACACCACTTCGCTGCCGTGGCAGGGACCCAGGGTGCCAGCCAGCAGCTGTAGAAGGGAGTAAGCCTCCATGGCATGCTTCATATTTCTCTTCTTCATCCCCTTTCCTCACTCGCCGGCGCAAGGCATCAACTGGTTTGTTGGTACAAGGGAGATTGCAGCCTCCTTCAGCTGTCACATCCTGAATCCCTGCCAGATTTGTGTTGCAAGAACTGATGCCAGTGTTTTTAACCCAGAGTGTATTTGGCCCCTAGTGTTCTCCATGACATAGAATAAACATTAGGGAGGAGATTCAGGCTTCAATGAGAAATGCTTTCCCATGATACGTTTTCATTTTGGCATGCACACTGTTTATGATGAAAGGATCCTAAAATAATTGTATTAGATGAACCGTCTGTTCTTCTTGCTTTGAGGCCAGTACAGCATGACATTTTAGAGATAAAATGTTGTGGAACAGCCTCTGACTTATAGCCCGACGGAACTTTTCTGAAGCCATTCTTCTTTCGTCTTTTATTTCCTTGTGGTTTATAACCGGACAACGTCAAGCTTGCATCACAGCGTTGCCAAAAGATCGTCCTGTGCATTAGCTAAACCTTAAATTATCAGCAAATTTAATTTTTCTTCAGAAGGCTAATTCACAAGCAGTCAGCTCCCCAGTGGAAAAAACTCCTCCCTCCAATTCAAAAGAAATTCCAGGATTCACAAGAAATACTACATTTCCAGGAGGAGACTCTGTCTGTCCTTAGGAGAACTTACTTCTGTGTGCAAGTTCAAGTGAGTCTACGGGACCTTAAATCAAAGGAGACCAATGCCAGGTCAGTTGCTGAGTAACTGATACTGATCATCACATCCTGACCAGCTGGATGAATGACAGCAACAATTTCTTGGGATAGCATCTGAAGTCTTCTGCATTTTCCTTCTGTGCAATTAACTCATGACTGCAACCTTAACGAGGGGAAATTGATTTGTGTGGCAGATAGACGGTTTTGTACCATGTCCTTTGGACAAAGATAGATAATTATAAAAACTCTGAATCACTATGCACGTTGCTTAGATTATTGCAATTACAGGAAAGTGAAGAGGGCACCTTGCCCAGTGCTTTGAGAATCACAGGTGAAAAGGGCTAGCCAAAAGCCACATCATTCATGTTGGGCCAAATTCTGCCTGGCTCCTTTGGGAAGTGCTCCATGTCTGGAAACAGGAGGGGAAAAGGTTTAGTGGGTCCTTGCTGCTGTTCTCCTTTGTGGACTCTGGAAGGAGATGGGATCCCATCATGCTGTTCTTGGTGGAGGGACATGGTGCACCTTGAAGGAATTCAAGGCCATGTCTCTACCCTCACCAGGCCACTCAGCAGCAGTGCTGAGGGACACAAGCTGTCCCTAACATGAGGTGGAGCATATGATGCAACTGGGAAAAGTCTCCTTTGCATGTCACTGCAGCTCCTCTTACTGTAGACAGTGACCCCGTAGGGCACAAGCTGAGCCTTTACCAGCACAACTATTTATGTTGCACTCACTTGGGATAGTTGGTTCATAGCTGAGATTTTTGAAAGCCACTGAGGACAGTGATGAACGGAGGATGATGGAAGTCTCAGCCTAAAACATGACAAGTCCTGCCCCTGAGAGCTTGGGACTTGCACTTCTGCCTGCACCTTCGCAAGGAAACGGGAAAACCCAAGCAAGGCATTTTTCTTGGATCATTTATTTATTGTTCTGTGGAAAGCACAGGGTGTAACTATCACCAGTCATTTTTGGCTATTGAGCTAGCACCAGACATCACTGTGTTACTATTACAGCAAAACATATTAGCTAATTGTGAATTTACTTTTAGCCACGGTGACTGCACGGCTTTCCTGTTCTTGCGCAACGCTGCAGGACGTGAGACAGATCCCACAGTCACGAATTTCTCCTGGGTGGAGACTTGCTTATTGCAAACAGCCCCGTGGGTGTGGGGATGCATATGGGGCATCGCTGGAGGTTGTCTGTTGGGCTGGTTGGACCTTGGTCTGATCCAACAGCTACTTCCACACTAGTGACTAAGTAGGGCCAGGGCACAGGGTCAAGCACTGCCCCCGCTGTTACATTTTTAGTGCGTTCCCTGGTATAGTTTTGGCCAAGGCTAACGAATGCTCTCCCAGATCATGCCTGGGCACAGTCCTGAGCTTAACACTCCTGATGGGTGGTTTGACTATAAGGTCCCTGTTTTGGAGAGTAGAAGAGTTTATCCTGGTGGCCAGGTGCTGCCAGTTGGACTCGGGGCCAGGGAACACAGCCAGTATGGCTGTTACTCAGATGTTCTTCCACACTAGTTGCTGTCAAGAAACATTACCCAGGTGTAATCCAGTCCTTTGATTTGTCACAGATTTTTAACGCAAAGAAGGCATATATTTCCTAGTGGCTTAATGATTCATAGCTAATTTTCCCCCAAATACATGGAGGTACATTAATCAGTCCTAAAGACCTCTTGTTCTTTAATTTATCATTTTTTTCCCAGCATCTCTTTTTCTGGTCTCATATGACTTCTTTAGATAAGCAGGGGTTGCCAGCACTCAGAGAGAGGTGCTAGATAATACTCGGTAGTTGGGGTTGTCCCAAAGCATAGCACCTGGCAACACAGCCAGCATGTATAAGCCATGGCCTGGACACAGCCCGGGGCACTTGCCTTCTCTTTCTTGGGGATTGCTGGTGTCGTTCGCACGAGAACACCAAAAAATGTCCTTTATGTACCAGGGCTAGGCATTATGGGCATTTGCTCTGAACTGATACCTGCCTCTCTCCATCCCCCGTATGGAACAAGGCTCATCTTTGGATGCTCTGGTGCCTAAAAAGGACAGTAGCAGTGCCCACACTGAGAAACCAGCTCCCCGGTTCCCAGGTCTGGGAAGACAAGCAAGCCCTGGCCATGTCCTAAATCCTCATCCAAGAAAAACGGACATAGGCACCATCCTGTCCTCTGTGCAAAGGACACCCAAGCCACAGTGTTCTCCACGCTAGGAGAGGACCAGGATCCTACCATAGCAAGCCCCGTAGCAAGAGGTCCAGCCATACCACAGCAAGCCCCATCAGGTAGCATCAACATGGATACCCTACCCTTGCTCCCACCGCTGGCTACTCCTGCGACTCCCGGGCTAGCTCCTCACTCTTTACGTGCCTCTCAGTCAACACTACCAAGGGACATCCTTCAGGGCTAGCACCAGCTCTCCTGGCTAGCCATCCCTTCTGCAGGGCAGACTCAAAAGCCACCGATGGGGAAGGAGCTACTCAACCCTGCAGGTCTTTCATGACCCGTCCTGGAAGTCAGGGGCTGTGCAGCCTTCATGGAGATATTACACACACTTATCTTTTGTTGACACTTCAGTTTTCGTCAATTTTGGGTAAACAAGCTTCCTCCAGCAGAATAAGCTGTCTTTTGCATTATGCTGACTTTTTGCTGGTATAATATAAAAAGCACATGGGCTTTTGCTGACACTGTTATTCCAGCAAAATGTTTAAGCATGGGCTTAGCCGAATTCTTTGACAATATTCCCAGATTTATTACGAGCAAGCACAGAACAAGTATTTCAGTGACAGTCTCTGGGTTGGAAACAGACACAAAGAAATAATTTCTTTTCTCTGCAACATCCTAATTGCTCCTTTTACTCTCTGATGGGCTGTAAGAGTATCACTTTCCTAGGGTGTTTCCTTACCCTGTCTCATACATTAAAAAAATTCCTATTTGTTCTAATGCCCTTTCCTGTTTGCACTTTGAATAGTCCCTTAGGTTTCTCAATATCCAGGTTATACCAGACCTTCCGAGGTTTAAAGCGTACAATTTCAAAAGATGTTAGGTGATTTTTAAGAATGCCTTTCTTTCAATATGCATCTGTGAATGTTTTATAAGATTTTTCTGTCGTGCTACTGACTTTTTAGTACTATTGAGTTGTATATTTTAATAAAGACTAAAATAGCTGAAAGATAGTCCACTTAAAAATGAAAATCAACTGCAATTTTAATGTTACATAATATGCCTTTATGGGAAAAATCTCATAGAACTGGATAAGGAAAGAAAGCAGTGGGAGTCAATAGAAATTTAACTCGGTTTTATGGAAGTTATTTTAAGACACTGTAGAGTTAAACAGAGAATCATTTAATTTTTACAGAGTTTTTAATAACCTCTAAAATTCTATTGCATTGATTTAATATCACCTAAGAGCTCAACAGAAAGGTATAATTTCCTGCAAAATTCTATAGGATCGTACCGTAGGTTTGTATCCTAAAAATAATTTTATGCCCAAGAGAGCATCTTCTCTGAGCAGGAGACTGCTTCCCCCCAGCTGCATCTCTCTGTAAGACGCTTTAGCTTCAGATGCTTTTGCCTGCATCTTGTTTCTAATATTTTGTCTCTGTGGGATAAAAGGGACAGAAAGAAGAAAGAAGAGGTTGCCTATTACTTTTTCAGTTACTCTGCTTAATAAACTCAACATCTTTCTCTGTTTGCCCAAATGTCTGCTTTTGGAAGCTCCATATCGTGTCATAAATGCTACTTGTTTGAACAAACAGAGATTTATTTACGGTGGCTGAAAGGACTTTTTGTGCTCCCCACCTCATTTGCAACATTATTACCAATAGATTTCTGCTGTACCTATTACTGACTCGCCAGCAATATTCCAAAGTAAGGTTGGGTCTATGTCAGAGAAACTTGCTGCCTTACACTGAGCCTTTTTCAGCACCGTTTACTCGCCATTGGTCCTCTACCCAGCTACTGCTCCAATAAACCAAAACAGCTAGCTGTTGTCCGAAATGAAGAATAATTGGAAACACCGTGCCTGCTCCTTTCAGCGCAAGTAACAATTCGGCCATTTAGGGCTCCTCTAACACTCCTGAATACTGAACTACTAAAATCCTGGCTCCCATTAGACAGTAATATTCAAATTTACAAACTCCTGGCAGCATTTACCTCCGCTCTGCACAAAGACGGAGCGGTCAGGCTAAAATAACACGCGGGATCTGAATTACCGCATGCAAAAAGCCGGCGGGCAGAGTTGCAGCATCTTACCTGAGCGCGTCCTAGCCCAGGATTTGCCTGGCACGTGGCGATTAACAAAGCCTCAAAAATGTTTTCCGGGAAATATTTGCAGTGAGTCCACCCGGGAGCTCTCCAGGGATGCTTTTTGTTTGCTGCCTTCATGCAGACCCCTCACGACGGCCTCTAGGCTCGCAGCGTGAGCTCTGGGATGCTGCTCCAGCACGAGTGGAGGATGGGGAGTGACACCTGCGTTTCACCTGGGATGCTGAAGCTCTCAGAGGGTCGGACGTGGGACCTCGGAGGACAGGCAGGATGCAAGAGGTAAGGCTGGGACAGACCCCACCGGGGCTGGATTGCAGCCTCCTGCTCCAAATACTTGAGTCCATAGCCCCAGAGAGAAGATGTCAGGACCTCACCAGGGGATTACGCTGAGCTAGCTATAAACCCAAGCAAGGAAATCCTCTGCCTTAGATAGCAAAGGGGATGTAGACCCAGCACGAAGCACACCAGTGTTGCCTCCTTCCCCGGCAGCTGGCTGTGACTCATCCCTTGGCTTCCCCTCCTAGCCATGACTTGTAGTTGCAGGGTGATGCACCTCTGATGCCACCTTCTTCGTGGCTTTGACCACCCAGCTCGGGTGCCCACGACACATCCGATGGCAAAAAGTCTCACCCACGCTTCTGTCTCTTTGAACTTCGAGCTCTCTCCCGCTGTCTCTGTATCACAGGGAAGCTGTGTCGGCTGTTCTCTTTCGCTTCGGAAAAGTTATTTCAGGCTTTAAACACAAATGTCTCCTGCCTTTTCAGGAAGACGTGGGCATGACATGCTGGTTAGAGAATGGCTCTCCCTTGCTTGTCCGGTTGAGAGGGTTCAGGACACCCCCAGCACCCTTTGATTTGAGGGGATTTTCAACCACCTTAAGTTTCAATGGGGAACCATCTGGAAATGTTTTTTTCAGACACAGTTCAGCTCAGCCCATTGGCAGTCAAGATCTGTGAAGCTTTGCCAGAGAAAACCCCTCCAGCACAGTCTGAGTCCTGGTTTTGTTGCTTTTTCAAGGTCCAGGAGGAACATAGAGCAATAGCAACTTGTATGGTGAAAGGGTCTAAAAAAAAATACATGGAGTTTATACTTTGCTTTCAGACCAGAAAATGTAGAGCAGAGGAACCCGTGAGTTGTCCAGAGGCCTAACAGGTGGGAAGATGGACCCCTGTGTGAGAATGGCACAACGCTGGCACCCCTTCCAGCCCAGGCATCCCACGGGGCTAGACTACACCTGCGCCCCAGGCAGCAAAGAGGAAACAGCAGAGCCTCCAGGGAAAGCCACCACTGAATTCATTATTGATATTAATCGGCCACAGAAGGTGTTTGGATACCGCAGTGATAGATGAAGCCGAAGGATGGAGAGAGGGATACAGGACACCATCAACAAAATTCACATCTGATGGCACAGCACAGACTGGGAGCATGAATCTCCTTCTAGCCTTTACTGCATGGGCAGATATTCAGGCAATAAAGATAGTAACGAGGTTATTTTGACTGTTTCAGCAGAGGATTCCCATGCGTCATGCAAATATGGGTGAGTTAAACTGCCCAATAGCCCTATGAGCAAAACGTGTTCCTGTGTCCTTTTTATAGGCAACAAAGAAGGAAAAGTTGGAGACGGACACACAACCCAGCAGAGCCAGCAGGGATTCTCAGGGGAGATGTCCTGGCTCTACCAAAATGGATGGAAATCCTGCCACCGGCTTTACTGGGATTTCAGCCCAGGACTTTTGGATGATTTCTGCACACTTCTCTTGCTGTCTCTGTGTGATATAGTGAAGTTGTAAGAGGCATCAGATTGCATCATTGTTTGGGCGTCACATGAAAAAAAACCTTGTGTAATGCTTCTCCTGTGCTACTGGAGTAATTTTTACCATCTCATGTGGCACATCTCTAACTTTCTTTTGAAAGTATAACTGGCTGGCATTAAGGCATTTTATATTCTATCATATTATATTATGTTATATTATATGATATTAGTCCCTGGATGTCCAAAGTGGTACCAGGAGAGCAGTAGGGCCCAGCTGGAAAATGTGTTACAGCCCATATAACACTATCCTTCGAGTGTGAAAGGTTAGACTGAACTATCCAGCTTTCTCTTCGTTATTTAGAGTGGTTAATTACAGGATTAGATTGATACACAGAAGGCCTCCCCCCCTCCACCGTGCTGGGTGGTGCCGCCAATGACACAATACACAACCTGCCTGTACGGGGCAGGGAGAAAGATCCCCTTACCTTCCTCATGGAGGCTGCGGAGAAATTGCACCTGGGTGGCCACATTTCCAAAGCACTCCTGAAGAAATGAGCAGATCCAGCCAAGAAGATTTGGAAGAACAAGACCTTCTGCTGTCCATGGCCAGCCCATTTCTTTCCTACCGCACCTGTAAGATGCAGCTGTTATATCTAGTGCTGCTTCCTGGGGATCGTCATACTGCTCGGGTTATGGCACTGGATGTTACAGAAAGGGAAACTGAGGCATGCGCAGGGGGACAAGCATACTGATTTGCTACCAGCCAACATGCTGGACATAGCAAGAATGGAGCATGTTCCCTCCATTTGCCCACGATGCCTCACGCCGTCTCCCTCCCCTGCCCCTGCTCCAAAAGTTCCTCCTCACACCGGGCAAGAAGCATCACCCACTAGTTCATACACAGCACTTCCCAAAGCACCTGCCTTCTCCTCGCAAGTCTCCTTTCCAAGTTGTGAGGAGGCTAAATCCCACTTTGTAAGACAGACCTGGTGATGCCACCATCTTCTGAGCTATCCAGCTCTTTATGCGGTGGGAGAGTCCCGGGGGGGAAGGTGCTTTTTGAGGCAGATCCCTTTGAAGGGCATCCTCCCTCCTCAGCCTGTGCTCAGACTGGAGGTGGCACGGCTCATCCCCTGCTGAGCTGAGCAGTCACAAGCCGTCATCTGGCTGGCAACGAGACAGGGGCTGGCAGCACCGGTTGGGGTGTCACCACCCCAACCACAGGCTGCAAACCCCAAAGTTCGCCGCCGGTGTAGTCGGCATCCTTCATCCGAACTGCAGCAGCACAACACGTTGCCAGACAGTTGCCGGTGTTGAAATGTCTGCAGCGGCCGCTGGCAAAAGCTGCCGGGGGGATTCGGGGGAATATTACGGCTGAAATCATAGGAGCTGGAGCTGGTGCAAGGAAAATGTCCAAACCCTGAAATCAGTGAGCAGTCATTAGATGCACATGAGCAACGGGTCAGGGAGGCAGACGGAGTCATGCACACGAGGCGCATCCCTTCATGAGTCAGGTCCTTGTCAGAAGCGTGTGACCGGGAGCAGGAAAATGCTAAAAAGCCCAAAGTACTGGAGCAAATCCCAAAATCGAGTGGGGCACAGTTGGCTCGGAGGAGGTAATGCTGGCTCCGCGCGGCTTGTTCTGCTGACGCAGAGCTCTCCTTTGAGGGGAGACCGGCTTGGCAAGCGTCCCAGTCTGGGGCAGGCATGCGGGGAGTTCAAAGTTGGAGTCATGCATGGTGCATGAGATCATCTGCTTGGACCTTTCTGAGATGACGAGCTGATGCATTTCCCTGGTTCACCCGTCGTGGGGGCCCATAGGCATGGCCAGCAGAAGCACATGCTCCAGCCCAGAAAAGCATCATGCAGGAAAGGAGCCACTATTCCCTTTGCCGCTCATTCCAGTGGTAGATCAAGTTTCCTGCTACGGTCTTGAAGCTCTTCTCTGATTTGAGCTTGTCTGACTTCCACTTTGAGTCGTTGGTTCTTGCTATAACTCTTGATGTTTAAAGAGCCCATGAGAGCCTAGTATCTCACATCCTGTGGAAGTACACATGGGCAATCTTCTTCTGACCAGCTAAAAAGCCAGAGCTTTCTGCACCTCTCCCTCCAAAGCTTTGCTTCCAGCCCCTGACCAACACTGATCATAGAATCATAGAATCATTTAGGTTGGAAAAGACCTTTAAGATCATTGAGTCCAGCCACAAACCTAGCACTGCCAAGTCTGCCACTAAACCATGTCCCTACATGCCACATCTATATGTCTTCTAAATACCTCCAGGGATGGTGACTCCAGCACTTCCCTGGGCAGCCTGTTCCAATGCTTGACAACCCTTTCAGTGAAGAAATTTTTCCTAATATCCAAACTAAACCTTCCCTGGCACAACTTGAAGCTGTTTCCCCTTGTCCTACCACTTGCTACTTGGCAGAAGAGACCGACCCCCACCTCTCTACAACGTCCTTTCAGGTAGTTGTAGGGAGCGATCAGGTCTCCCCTCAGCCTCCTTTTCTCCAGGCTAAACCACCCCAGTTCCCTCAGCCGCTCCTGACAGGACTTGTGCTCCAGACCTCTCACCAGCCTCGTTGCCCTTCTCTGGACGCGATGTTTCTCTTCTGTTCCTTTTACCCCTTTTGCAACATCCTTTCACAACCACGAGCTGGGCAGAGCTCCCCACTACGGGCAGAGAGGAGGACGTGCTTCTTACAGGAGTTTTGCATGAGCCATTTTAACCAGTCCCACACTGAGAGATCATATTGAGCTCCTTGTCTCCTGAATGATTTCCACAGTTAATCAGAGTATAATCCTTCAGTAGACGGGGATGACCTGCCGTCCTTCTCCCTGGGTGGAGAACCTGCCATTGGTGAGTATTTGAATGAGCACAGTTTGCATGGGGAGCCCGAGTCAGACTATTCATCCACCTGTGTGTCATCTGAAAGCGATAGATCACAAGCAGTGACTTCGTATTTATCATCAGACCTCCTTCTGATCCCTGTGACACCTCACCTTCAACATTACATTCGGTGCTAATTCCCAGCTGAGGCTGCTCTTCGAGGTCTGCCGGGCAGCCAGTTTTTAATCCATTTTAAAAATGGTTCTTTGATAATTTATCATGCCAGTTTTTTAATGGAAATGTGACACCAACAAGTACGTATGGAGTATGGGCTATGAGGACAAAAGTCTGAGCATGTTGTACGGTCGTAGTTGCCTCTATCAAACAAGTCTTTAATCTCATTCAAGAATGATAAGCCAGGCTCATTTGAAAATACTGTTTTTCTATCAAAACTAACTTGACTGAGATTGTTTATATTCTTGTCATTTAATTAATTATGGATTGAATTGTATGCAGTGCTTCCACTGTTTTGCATGGGATCTGTTGTCATGCCTATAGTTACCTGTGCTGTCCCGCTTGCCTCTTCGTCAACGCATTACCCTTCTCCTGGCCTTCAGGAGCTCCTTCACATGCCAAGGCTTGCATTAAAATTAACATGAGCAGTCCAGAGGCCTATGGAGGCAGCTCTTAAGGACCCCTTGATGCAAATTTCCTAGCTGACTGATCTAAAAATATTTGTCTGTAGTAGATATCCAATATCCTCCTTGGGTCTACCAACAGATGAGATTCATCTCACCTAATTTTAGCTGCTGAAAAGTCAGGTGTTCAGTGTGAACCAAATGTCTAGCCTCCCCCTCTCTAGTCAATGGAGGGAAGCACTTTTAGAAAGCAACTCATCCCACCCATCCCTGGAGTGACTGAATCACCCTCCAGAAGAGCTGTCTCTCTCCATCAGCTACTTAGAAAGGCAAAATAGCTGGCTGGATCAGACGCTAATGCTTGATAGCCCTCTTCCCTTTTAGTAACGATTTAACATCTCCATTGCAAGGACTCCTTTTCCTCCTCATATACCTTAAATACTTCTCCTTATCTTCCTTGACCGCTTCAGCCCAACCACCACCGTGTTGCCTCTCACAGCGACGCTTTCCCTAGTTATTCGCTACATGACGCTTTCTACCTGGTACCTGTACCCTCTCTGTCCCCCGCTTTTTGTTCATTATATACTGCTTTTTATGTCTTCTTGCTGCTTTCATCTTGCTGTTCACCCGAGACGAGCACCATGCTGAACGCTGTAGTTTGTTGGAAAACCCCAAAGAACTCTTCTTTGCAACCTTCCCATTTCCATCCAGGGGGTTTCATCTCAACGTTTTATCCCATTTCTCTCCGCAGTTTTGGGAAACCTACTGTGCTAGCAGCTGCTGCATCTCTCTTTGAGTCTGTTCTCTCTTAGCTCATACCAAATGCTGTCACAGGTGATGTTCACAAGTCCGTGAACAGCCACCAGCTTCCAGTCCAGTGATAAATATAATTTTGTCTGTCATAATGAGGTTTGAACCAATTGGCTCATATTTGGTGCAAGACCATTTGTGTCAGAAATGATCTCCTTTAATTTTTAGAAGCCTTGTGATGTTTTTTCTGCTGGCTGCCTGAAACTTGTCACATACCTGACTCACACTGACATTCCCCTTAACAACAGCTGTATTTTCTGAAACGTATTATGAAGATGGACTCTCAGAAAAGCTCATTTTACTCTGTTCTGTAACTGCGTGACCCATGTTGATTCTCAGAAGCTACAAGTACTTGCTCTTGGGCTTGATTACAATCAGCCTAACTTGTTCTTAAAACTGAGAGGATACAGAAGGGATAGGGGCCAACATGCTTCAAGACCAAGCCTCTAATCATGCTTTACCAATAACTCACAAAGAAACCTTGAGACAAACCACTTTTTCTCTCTCTTCCTCCCTGTTGCTGTAAGGGAAACAACATCAACTGGGCTTTGCAAAAAGTTCGGAATTTCTTGGATGCAAGAAGTTGAAAAAGTACAGAGAGTTACTGCTGCAGACTCATGCTCATAAGGGATGTTTTCAGCTTGGAGAACATTCAGATCTGGTTCCCCCTTTAAATAAACTGGCTCACATGATTACCTCTGTAATAAGCTGGGACCCACAAAAAACACGCTGTAACTACCAGAGTTCAGAAGAAGTGTTAGTACAAGGGAGCTCTCATAAATGCCCCGGAGCCAGATTTACAAATACAGATAAGACATGGCCTGTAAAAAATCAGACATCAAGTCCAAGTCTGAAGTCTCTTAGGACTCATACGTATTCATTTCTTCTCCCTCTCTCCCTTTCCTCTTTCCCTGCTGCTTTTGCCAAAGTAGATGAGCTGGCTGCCGTTAATGGCATCATCCTGAACGTTTCTCATGGTGCAGCATCAAGACTTGTTAAAGAAAATCACAGTGTAATGGCATTACTTTGCACTTTTATACAGTACCTTTCAGCTGGGAACTCCAACGCCATCTACAAGCACAAATTGATTAAGCCGCACAACGCGCTGCCTGGTAGGAGCCGTCACCCATCTTTGCAAACCACCACGCAGAGGCTCGGTCTGCTTTGCTCACCCCGTGCTGCAAACCTGCGGCGGAGTCAGGACTTGAAAGGAGGGACTGGTTCTCCTGCCTTTCTGAGTCTCTCCGTGCACAACCTGGCTGGAAGTGGCCAGCAGAGCTTTTTTTGCAGTTCAAGGGTACGGGAGCAGGGGGGCAGCTACAAAGCAGGGGAGCAGTATGATCCTTCCCTGCTTTGGTCTATCCCTGCCTCCGCTCTCCTCCCAGTCTAGTGCACTGGGAGGAATAAAAAAATGATGATCCATTGGTAGAGAGGAGCTTTCTGCATACGCATCTCCGTGGTGGGAAGTCAACCCTGCAATGGGTTGAGGGCTGGACAGCTCCAGTGAAGACGATGGTGCCTGGACTTCCCTGGTCCCACCTCTGCACACCAAGCCTACCAGGATGGGGCAGAGGCATCCCCCCAAGTCCTGACCCCCGAGGTCCTGGTCGGGCCACCGGCCTCCTTCACTTCCACCAAGCACCAGAGGAAATGCTTGTGCCTCATGCAGGAAACGGTGCAGCTGAGCAAATCCTCCCTGTCCCTCCCTTAAATTATTTAATGTCCTACAGGAGCAGATGACCCCTGCTAAGCAGACTGTCAGGAGAGCAGCAGCCTTTGATGCAGTAATTGGAAATTTCCATTCTTTGCTTGCAGCCTTGAAAAACAGAAGAGTCTAATATACTGGGAAATCTCCATGCTGAGCTAGGAAATTTCCATGATGGAAATTTTTAATATATTCTCCGGCTTTAAACTATTCAGGTTGATGAGGCTTGGGGTTTTTATTTTGTGTTTCGTGTTGTGTTTGGGGGTTGTGGTTTGGTTTGTTTCTGTTTGTTTGCTTTGCAATTTGCTTAAAAGAATCAATGAATGACTGTGGGAAGGGTTGGAAAAATCAGCCAGACCAAAGGAAAGTAATGCATTTGCAGGAGAAACACGCGCAGGACTAGCAAGGCACCTGTAACACTCCTGGCCAAGTCAGAGATAATGGGAACCTGTATTTTAACGAGACGATAGCTGCCAGCGATGTGGCAGAGGACAGCGATGACTCCGCAAGAAGCTCTGCAGCATAGCTCTGAAAGGTTGGAGCTTTTGATGCTCTTTCCATAAAAAGCCCAGGAGCCCAGAGGGTGAATATGCCTTTGCCCACTCAAATACTTTGCAGACCACACGAAAAAGCAGGTAAATAGTGGAGAAACAGCTCTTAAGAGGTACCTGTGTGAGCCTTTGGTCTAAATACCTGGCAGTTCTTGCTGGCGCTTTGAACAGAGAGTTCTCAGGGATAGAAAATATAGGAGGCAACTGTCTGCTGTGCTGTAAAAATTATGATGAGGAGCTCGTAGGAACGAGGGTGGGAGGACAGCAAAGGAAACACATTGGAAGCAGAGCTACCGCCTTTCCCGAATATAAGACTGAGATGTTGCACAGGCTCTTGGTTGGCTTCTGCAAACCTGTCCCAGGCTGCAGCCTCTGAGGCTCTGCCAGAATTGGGCCCAGCTCCCTGCACATGCCTCGTTCTGTCACATACAGATGGTGGGGCCGCTTCTGCCGGTGTCTAGCATCAAAATGCAATGTGGCCTTGACATTTCAAAATAACAATGTGAAATCAAAACCCTACCAAAACCTAAGATCCCTTGGCATGCAAAGTCCCCTCCATCCAGCGGGGCAAACCAGCAGAAATGGTTGGCCTTATCACCCACTGGACCATTTATTTACATAAGCAGAAATTAGGGACTCATGGAGATGGAGTCATTGCAACTGCATTTTGTCAGCCAGCTCCTTGCAAGTGGCAGGGATGGAGAGGAAGGGATACAGCCCAGCTCACACCAGGGGCTCTGTCTTTGGTCCAGCGTTTGCTTGTGGGGTCGATGCAGACACAAGCAGCTCCACAAAGCCAGCCTAACCCAAAGGCAACGCGAGCTTCTTGGCTGGCTTGTTTCTAATGCCCCAAAAGCTGTTTTCTCCCTTTGGCCATGTGCCCCCAAGTGCATTTGAGATGTCCCCACCACCAGCATGCAGGAGCGCAAATGAGACACTGAACTGGGATGAATGGGCAGAGGACCAGTAAGTTCTTCATGTCCAGGCACACAAAACCAAAAAGCTAACTTGTGGCACAGCGGGGAACTTCACGTCTCTTCCAGCTAGAAAGGCACGTTGCACTGAAATATCAAAGGCCTTACTGAACTGTGCTCCTACAGGGCCTTTTAAGCTGGGAGAAGACACTGGCCAGGTGGCAGTGGGTGAGAAGAGGTAGGACTGGTCCTTTTGAGCACCAGTCCTTTGCCATTGGGTCAACTCATGAGAGTATCCTGAAGATCCCCTTTGCTTGTCCATCACTTTAGGCCCCAAATACAAATGAACCAAGGCAACGAACCAAGACACCAAACCAATTTATCTCTAACGGGGAAAGAGCTAAATTGTTGAGCATCTGCTGGGGACATGTTGACTATAGAAGACAAAATCAGAACTAAATCCTGCTCTGCATTTGCAATTAATGCAGAGAAGTACATACCCCTGAAGCACAATTCATCTCCCCGTAAAGCAGACATCACACTCAACCATAAGTAAAATGACTGCGCTTAGAGTCTGGCTCTACAACACAAGTGGGTGGATCCAAGCCTCACAGACTACAGAAATGGGTGACTTTGGCTAGACAGATGGCTTTGTCACTGAAATCTCGTATTCATTTATCTGTCCTTAAATCTGAGTCCATCTGCTGTCTCCTGTGTTAAATACAGAAGGTAAAACCATCGCTGGGGTAAGGTCAGTCCTTTTGCTCTGGATTTGTACAGCTCCTTGCACAGCCGAGTCCTAGCCCGTATGTACAGTCCCCAGGTACAGGAAGAATACGAACAATGTGCTGCTTCCCTCTGAGTTTGATTGTTCAACTGGGATAGGGACCTTACAAAAAAACCCATAAAAATTCTGCTGGGCTTTCACTGTCCATTGCTAATGATAGTGTCTTCTTTATTTTCAAGGATTTCTTTATTATTTCCTCTTCGCCGCTGCTGCCAAAGAGTCATTTGAGTCTTTTCCTCCATCCTGGAGGTAAGCCAAGCTCAGGATCAGGTCTCCAAAATCAGGACCACATCTTTGAGTGGGAGATGGGCCAGAGCCCAGGACCTGGTGTCCTGGAGCCCAGCAAATGGCTCGGCCACCGTTCCAGGATCGGGGCGCTCGGGGCATGACTTTAGGCTGCTGCTCGCTGGGTTTCTCCGCTTTGCAACCTCAGCTTGACCTCAGAGTTCAATTCACCGCTGGCCAGCTGAACCCAAGCCAGGTTTCCTATGAAACGGGGCTCACACCTGAACTTTTTGGGCTCGGGGTGTCATTCAGCCCAAGCAGGGAATACTCCCCCAGCCTGGCTAATTGCTACTTCTCGCACTCTGCAGGTGGAGAGGGCGGAGGGAGGGCAGATCGCTGCTATACGTGATGGCATAACAAGCAGTCTGACTTTTGGACCTCTTCCTCAGTGGTTTTATTCCTGAAAATGATTTATAAGGACAGTCTGTTTGATTTAATATGCCATGGAAGTGCTCTATGGGTCACTAAAGTAAAAGCTGAAGAAGGACCTTCAGCAAATGCTGCCAACAGTATTTTGCCCATATTTCCTTCTATGTTCCAAGAGATTTGCTAGATTTGTGTCTGGGTGGGTGGTTTTTTTTAGCTCATTAAGAGTTTTATTGGTCTAGGTCAAGTTTTACTGGCATATAGAAACTGTATGTCAAATTTACAACTGGAATATTCACAGCCGAGGGACTTACATCGAGGCTGAAGCTGTCTAAATAATCAGTCCATCAAGGAGCAGCCATACTTTCTGGCCAGCCAAAATGAACCCATCCAAATGGGATCAGCTCCAGAGCGGTGCCAGTGCCTGGTCTGTGCAGAGTTAAACTGTCAAACCGAGTGACTGCGAATGCTGAACGCCATCAGAAACCGTGATTTCTCCATGTGTATTTCATGAGCATAATAAGGAGCCACATTTGTTAAAGAAGCCAGAGCTTATAAATGATGCACTTTATTGCTCTGCTCCAGTTGTCTGAGCACTTCTCCCAGCCACTGGAAGATTACCCACATTATACATTCGACAGGTTTTGTTCCAGCTATTTTCTAAAGTGAATTTTCACTCTTCCCTGTTTAGCTTGGCTTCCCAAGGAAGCAAGGCTTACGCGTTCGAGCACCGTGTGTTTGGGTTCATGCTTATATACCTGTCTCTCCAACACATCTCGCAGGTGGTGAACCTGTTGGGCATCTTCAGCTGAATTTGATACAGAGATGGAGAACGCAGAAGTGCAAAATTACTGGAAGTTTATTGAAAGGAAGCAGGCAAAGGGGAACAGCAAGGAAGACAGAGATTGCAGACTGGCCGCAACTCCCCTGGGAATCCAGATAGAAATGAAGTCTTGTAAGACCTTCACCTGCAAGCAAGGTGAGCCTGAGCCTCCACCCTACAAGGCACCAGAGAATCCACACAGAAAATGCACCCTTATCAGCAACCTTATTTGTTGCTATCAGAACTACTGCGTTTTTTTATTTAGAAGTTGTAATTTTAAAGGAAAGCGTACCTTGTGGTGCGGCATCAGAAGGAAAACACAGTGAGAGACACCATTACCAGGTGGAGCTGAGCAGAAAGCACCGCTTCCCGTTGTGATGCTGTGCGGTAGGTACTGAGCAATGGAGAAAGAAAATATTAAACAGAAACAGGCTGTGATATTGGCTCGTGGCCTGAGCACAGGCCTGGGGGTTTGGAAATCCCAGGATCAAATCATGTCCCTGATAACAACTCCTTTTATTGCCTACAAGCACTCAGGTTTTTGGCTACCTTAGCTAAAAGAAGTGAGGATAATAGAGCCTGTCTCACAGGATCGTTCCTGTCCAGCAATATATAATCACTTGATGTGCTCAGAGGATTAAATGTACCCCACAGTGAAATAAAAGGCACCAGCCATCACTCCTGTAGGCATTCAAAGCTTCTCCCTACCTTTGACAGCTGCCATGCTACGGCAGAGATTGTTCTGCTCAGCCCCAGCCTCAGAATCCAAATTTAGAACGTGTCCTATGACAGGAATCATTTACATGACAAAATCTGCCTTTCTCCAGATTCCTCTAATTAAGTCCTGCCTCCCTCGCAGGCGAAGCAGTTGTCATGCTGGTGGAGCATTGCAGGAAACCCGCCGTGGGAAAAGCAGCGCGTCCATGTGCGGGATGCTCTCCTCAGCCCATCAAGATGTAGTTGGGTGCTGGACATCTCGGGGTCAGCCCAGACAGCCGGGAAGGGGCTGAGGGCTCCTCATCCTCCTGTGCTGGCTGCAATCCCACCATCGAGCTGCAGGTGTGACTGGAGCTCAGGAGCCAGAGGGGAAGACTGCCCCTGGGACAGATGTGGATGTGGTTGTGGTTGCCTGAACGAGAATGGCTGTTGGTGAACCTTCCAGCAACTCCTGGGTCTCCACTGAGTATCTGGGGTGGAAAGGCCCACTGTGCTCAACAGCAGTTGCTGTCCTTCAGTGGACGTGGTGAGCTGCTAACGTGCCTGGCAGCTTGGGAATCAAAGCTATGTGGTCACACAAATGAATATGAACGTGTCCCTTGCTGATGATTTTAGGAAATTCCACATATCCTTCAATCTATTCTAGAAAAAAAATAAAACCTCCTTACGTATTCATCCTCGGGTCACTGAGGATGTCAGAGTTACCTGCAGCAGAGCATGGTTTCAAAGACTTCCTTCTTGAATAGCTGCCGTCTCCCCTGCTGGGAAGATCCGTATGTATAACTGGCAGAGGAGCTTCTTCCTCCCGTGGGAGGGATGTGCGTGGAGCCTTCGTGGTACTCCCCACCTCTGCAGCTCCTGGCAGAATCAGACCTCACTTCAGATCTTCCACGCTGCAAAGATCCCTCTGCTGAGGCACACGGCTTGGACGGCACGCTCTGCATGCTGACACTGTTCGGTTACGTGGCAGGGATCAAAGGGTTCGACGTGCCGTTGAGACTCGGAGCAGAGGGAGAGGGTAGCCGCGGCCATCAATAAAACACAAAAAGGAAGGAAGGGTGGCACTGGGAGCTCCAAAAGTCTCAATAAGATGGGTCAGTATTTGTTATCTGCTGGTGGCACATTGCCATCCCTGCTAGGTCAGGGCGTGATTCCATATTGCCCCTGTTTCTCCAGACAGGGGTACTTAAGCAGCTGGAGCAAGAGCAGCAAGGAAGCTCCAGGATCCACAAGACCATTTGCCAGTGATGAAGTTGGAGATGCTCTTCCTGGGGAGCAGCTCTTCCTTCAGCCTCCACATGCCAGGACAGATCGTCTTTCAGACGAGTCACAAACTCCATGCCCTCAAACCCAGCACCGGCTCCAGGAGCGATGCTCCCATGCTCCTCATGAGGACAGCGTGTTCCTCCCCATCGCCCATCCAGGTGGTGACCTGCGTCCTTTCCCCTCCTCTTCACCCGTCCCTCCATCAGCTTCGTGCTGAGAGCTGTGCACAGTGTTGCAGTGGGGAGAGGACACATGGGACATGATGGCCAGCAGCAACATCTGGGGCGCGTTGGGTGGAGGCAGGGACTCCAGCGTGCTTATCCCCTTGACGAACAAGGTGCTGGGCCCTCGGAGGCTCAGCCACTCTACCCGCTGGTGCATGAGGGCTCACGGTGTGTTCATCTATTGGGAAACGCCTTGGATCTCCTTCTCATGAACCTGCTAACCCTCCAGCAGCACCTTCCTATGGTGCAAGCAGGTCTCCCCTGCCCATCAGCCACAGCATAGCACTTCGGGCAGCTGCCTGCATTTTGATCAACGCAAAGTTCCTGCCAAAGGCAACCTGTTATCCCATATAGCAGCACATCGGTTTCACGCTCTCAGACTCTGTGCAGGAAAAGGGGTCATTTCACTCAGCTATTTCTGCCAGTTTCCACCAAAGTGATCACAATTCAGGGTCTGTTTCTGTCTTGGATGCCAACCACATAATGCTCTTAATCTTGGTAATTGTAATTTATTAAAGTTCTTGGAAACTGGCAAAATGGCTTTCAGAGGAATAAAAAAAAATCCCAAACTCCAAATCAGTGAGGAAATTCCCTCAGTGGATCATGGCTGAAAACAAACATGTTTTTGTGCTTCCAGAAAATCAGCAAGACTAACAGTGCCATTGTTTGTGTAAGGGGGATTTCCACATTTCAGGGAACAGCTTGGAAGCTGTCGCAGCGGCTGCCCCCAGGAGAGCAGGAGATGTGAACCAGCATCGGGAAAAATCACAGCAGGTTGAAAATCATAGTATTTTATAACATGATCATACAGATTTGGGTTGTGGTTTATTAATTTTTTTTTTCTTTCTGTGCCTGCTTTCCGAACCTTTAGGGGGCATATTTTCCTGCTTTCCTCGTAGCGTGAGGACCACAAATACACCAGTCTATTTTTGCCCCTAATAAAAGCTCCTTGTCACAGAGCTATGTGACTCCGGGCAGCCTTGCGTCAAAGACAGCATGAAATATCACAAGATTTATAAAAAAATTACACGAGTCAACAGTGCCGAAACCTACCATGAGAAATGAGTACCCTACCCAGAGAAAAAAACAAGCCTGTTTTTTAAAAGCTGGGCTGTGCATTAGGACAACCCAATTTTGTCCTGCTGTGTATTGGAAGCCAAAGGGTTCATCCACAAAGTGTCTGCTCTCGCCATCCTTCCCATGTGAGCAAGGCGGGGGGTTTCCATGCCAGGGCAGCCCGGTTGGCTGCAGACCAGGTCCTCGTCTCCATCCAGCTGTTTTGTTGGAGGATGGGGCTGACCTGCCAGTGGTGTGGGTGGCTGCTGCCTCACCACAGCTTTGTGGGAGCTGATTTCACCCGAAACGTGATCCCACCACAGAGGTCTTCACGGTGGGGCAGTAATCTCCAGTGAAGAGGCGCTGGTGTCTTCTGCATCTCAGGAGAGCATCCATCGCCTGCCTGGGGATAAAGAAGGCTGAGCAGCCCAGCAAGACCCGCTGATCCCTCTGGTCTCTTGTCAGGACTTGTGGGATGAATTTTTGCTCTCCCAGCATCCCCATGTTGCCTCCACACTTGCTACCTAGGTTCACAGTCCCTTTCTAGATGAAGGACCCCATGGAGACGACCCGTATGCTTTATCACCCTGGAAGTGCCAGCAGAGAGCACCAGGCTGATCCCGTTAACTCCGAAAGGTCTAAAAGCAAGGATCCTCCAGGTGCTGCTGTTGGTCTAGGAGACAGGGACCACACCAAATCCAGGCTTGGTCAAGGCAAACCGAAACCCTTCTCCTATTGCTGGCCAACATTTTGTTCCTTTTAAACACGGCAAGACCAAAAACCATCCAAAGAGAGACTCAGAATTTCTTCAGGTCCTCAGGAGCGGAGGGAGCTCGGGAGGGACTTGCTGCCTTGCAGGGCTCTGCCCAAGGCAGGGACCAAAGACCAGGCAGGGACAGAGCCCGATGGCCACGGACAGAGCCATGGGGACGGCAGACAAGGAACGAGGGGAGGTGAGAGGAAGAGGGGGTGAGGGAACCAGAAATCTCTGTCTTGTCTTGCTGGCCTTCATCTGTCCACGTGGATGGATGTTATCAACCTAAATGCTGCAGTGAGATATTCCAGCCTCAGCTGATTGCCCTGTCTGATACCATTTGGGAGATTACTATATCCCTTGGCTGGGCTGCCTGCCAGGAAAACATGACTGAGAGGGCAATAAGAAGGGTGCTTTGCGGGGAAGGCGATGGCGTCACTGCTGACAGGGACGTTACCTCATCCCCTCTGAGTAAGCACTGTGTGGCCACCCCAAAACTGGAGCAGCGGTTTGACATGGGGTGACACAAGGGGCTCTGGGGAGTGAGGGCAGGGTCACATTAGTCCTGCCACCGCAGATGAACCTGTGACAAATATTTGGTGGGATGGGGCAGGCGCTTGGGATGTGCTGCTGGGTCATGTGCTCTGTCTTGCTGCAGACTGGGAGTAAGGAGCGCGGTTGTTCTTGGGTCGGCAGCACGAAACCTCTGCCCTACCATGCTCTGTATGGTGTGTCTGGGTGATGCAAGGTCCTTTTGGGGCATAGAATCATAGAATTGCTGAGATTGGAAAAGACCTGTAAGATCATCTAGTCCAATCATTTAACCTAGCACTGACAAGTTCCCCACTAAACCATGTCCCTAAGCACTGCATCTACATGAGGAAGAAGAAATCACTGCTGTTGAAACTTTCTAATAACAGACACCTGCATTCCCTTAACTTTAGTACTTTTTTCAAAAATGATATGAAAAACTCAGCAGATGATGAACTCAGAAGCTCGCACCCAGGCGTGTTTGCAGTAGAGCACCCTAGCCAAGCGAAGATGAGCAAACGCAAGGTGGGAAGACCCTGGCGTAAAAACATCCGTGCAACCTGCAACAATCCACCTTGTGTGGGTGAATCCTGACAGCCCTTAATTACGGACTCCCATGCTAGCTTTTGCACTGAGTTGCGCCTCATTCAGTGCTCAGGATATGCCATGCTCAGTTAATGGGCAGCTAACCAGTGTTGTTCTTTGGCTGCTTGCGGCCGAACCCCGCAGGGCTGGCCGATGGACCTGACAGCCCTGGCAGTACAGGGATAGTCCTGCTCTGTCTCCAGGTGGAGGGAGGGGGCACCTGGTGTGCTTCAAGTCTGCTAGGGGTTCAGCTGCTCTCATCGAAGACATCTCGCCTCAACACTGGCCAATGATGGCCATTTTTAAAAACGATTGCATTCAGGCAGATATTCACAGGAATCCAAAGGACAATCCTACTCCAAAGCTCAAATCCACAGATATTTGCTTGAAAGAGAGAAACATCTTACATTTGCCTACCCCTGTTCTTAGAAATGGCTGAATGATTTTGGCTGAAGGTTAAGCAGAAGTAGTACAAAACACTCAGGGTAGAAAACTTTTCAGAGTTCACGATGTTAAAAGCAAGATGATACATCTTCTCATGGGAAGTTTTGGGTGATTTACTAACCTATCCTGAAGTGCTACCTAGACGTCAAAACCCACGCATCTCCATCACTCAGTAGCACTAGCTGCTCCAAAGGAGAAAGCAGCTTAGCTCAGTTTACTGCCAAACAGAAAGGGGAACACTTCAAAAATCCAATTTCCAGATTAGACTCGGGGATGTTTCCCTTGTTCTTCCCCAAAAGCTCTTTTAAACAAACAAGCCATCAAAGATACCAGAAGATGATAGCATTTAGTTTCTTTAGGGTCTCTGAAGAGTTCAGGAGATGAAAATAACTATGAAACTATCGATAAATCACGACCTCAGCCTGATGAGATGAAGGACAATGAGGAAATACCGAAATTAGAAATACCTGCTACAAGCACAGAAATGCTTTGTGTCTTTTTGTGCCCCTTACGATCCCACCAGTGCAGGGTCTTAGCTCAGAGGGAGAGGCTTTCGTCAACACATTAGCTAAGAAAAAGAAAACTGAATGACAAGGACAACTGATGTATTACAGCTTTCCTGAATAAAGCCGTTAGATCCTACCATGACTCTAAAACTTGATGATACAAACCATCATCTTCGTGCACTTCCTAGCATGTCGGATGTGGCCCATGGGAGTCCTGCTGGGCTCCCTTGTTCAACACAACCCCATCTCCCCCCCACATGATCGTGATGTGGAAATGCAGAACCAACATCACTACAATACAGGAGATGCCTTGGCCAAATTGAGAGATGCCAGCAAAACCATCTTTTTTGTGATTCCCCACTGCACAGTGGAGGTTGACCAACATCATGTCCAAACCAAAGCCCTGAAGGATATTCAAGATCCATAAGAAGTATTTGGGGCAAAACGTAAAATTGGGCCATGAACTTTGGTTTGCATAGAGCTCTCTCTGGTGGGCCAGGGTAGGACTGGCTCATGGGCTTTCTGAGTTATGGTACCATACCCACAGATTTTGAACTGTCCACTGTCATAATATATAAGTGGAGGTACTTCCCCCCGGCAATGAAAAACTGTTGTAGGGATTAACTTGGTACTATCCCTTGAACTCAACAGGCACGTGGTACCCCTTAAATGGATGCCAGGCTTTGACGTGTTAAAAGACGTGGGCATGTTTATAGGACAAGTAGGACCATTTATGCAAAAGGTCAGGTTTCGTGGGTGGGCTCTGGAGTGTCTCACTGGAGCACCTTTATAATTCACAAGAAACAGAGATTGTAGCATTATAAATGCCAATCACAGTACTAGGGCTTGATTTGCTTTATTTTAAGGTTGGCACCAAAAATGACAGACCAATCTCTAGATGCACCTGCGTCTCTCCATTAGCAGGTGACTAAAGGGAGCTGAGGGTGATGAGCGCAGCAGGTGCCTGCTGTTGACACCCAAAATTAGTGGAGAGGAGTGCTGCCCCTTTGCCTGGGGTCTGGTGTAGTCCTCCTGGGATGGAGGAAGGACACTGCTTCCTCATTGCGCAAAGGAAAAGGTCAGCCTTCGGGCTGCAGTGGATGCTGACCAACCGCGTCACCGACTGCTCCCGCGCCAGGCTTCGCCCCCGTTGTCTTTGCCAAAACTCAGCCACTGCTGACTTGCAAAGACTGCCCAGAACAATCCTGTCTCATTGCCAGTCGGTCACGTCTGGACGCTGAACCTTGTCCTGGACTAGTTGCAAAGACAGGGCAGGAGTAAAGTCCTCCCCTTTGCTGTGACTCCATCGCCTTGGGATCTCACTGAGAAGTTGCCTTCAGGTGACTACAAGGGAAGAGGCCACCAGCGGCAAGGGGCAGTGGCTCCGCAATACAGCAGGTGACTGGAAAACTGGCATCCCCCGTGCCGCTGTGCTGTGCCATTGGCTCGAGAAGAGCTGACACATCGCTCAGGAGTCGCTGTCGGCGGCAGAGCAACCTTCACCGACCTTGGCTCTGCAGACGATGTGGCTCCCGTCGGTTAGTCAGCACAACACCTGGAATCTGCGCTTGGACTCTTTGAAGCAAAAGCCGCCAAACTTGGTCTCTGTTTCTCCTGGATGAAGATCAAATCTCAAAATCTGGCAGCAGGACAAGTCATGCAGAGCATCCAAGTGAATAGCTGTTCTGTTGAGGGAGCTGAAGAATGTGTTTATCTCAGCTCGGAGCAGAGCTCTCCAGGCAGGTGTTTGCTGGATGTGCGGTAGAGCAATGTCCTTGATGGGCTTGCTGAGGAGGGTATGGGGATAATGCAAGCTTTAACGTGATATGAAAGCCAGCAGTAATAGACCTGCATCCAGCTGCGCTACTACATATCTCCGAGAGAGAGATGCTACTGAAGTGACTCACAGGTGCTCAAGGTATTTCGTACAAGTTGCCAAAGTTATTTTTCTGCTGTGCTAGAATATGATTGGTTAATTGTGTCAAGTCAAGCACATTTCAGGACTTGGAAGAAGGCAGCGTTACGCAGGCGTTGGAGCAATGATTCACACTCTTGCACATGTGGCATGTTTGGGTGAACCCACACAGTAGACAACACCTTAAAATTCACCACTGACATCTGGCCAGGCTAGACCCAGCCTAGTTGAGAAACTGTGCTCAACCTTGCGTGTGCAAGATTCCAAGAAATGGAAGTCACCAAAGTGGCACCTCCCCCGGTCAAAGATCTGAGACAAGGCCATTCATGGAGACTGCATCATAGCCCCGTGGATCTGGCCACCACAGCCAGATCTCAGCGATGGGGGTGTACATGGCACACTTACTCGACAAATAAAAAACCTGAGGTGGAGACCATTTCAGCAACATGCCCATAACCCCAGCAGAAGGTGGTTTCAGGGCTAAGTCGTGGTCAGAGGGAGGCTGCTGGTCTGGTGGTTGGCATGTGTGTCCACACTTCGAGAACATGCAGATTCAGTTCTCTCCCCTGCTACAGGCTGCCTGGGTGCCCTCTGGGAAGCAGTCCTGTGAAGTCAAGCTTCATCACGGCTCTTGGGTCCACAGTAAGTCCTCCAAGCCTCACAAATACGCTTTGGAGCCCGCTATGATAATGGGGAAGAGCAAACTATCTCAGAAGGCTCCAAGCAGCTAGCTTGAAGGACGAGCTCTTTGGGCTACGCTCAATCCATGTTCACAGCCCCAACCCTCCTGCAGAGTTAGCTGCCCTCATGCTTTGCCTTTGTAATGCACCAAAGTAAGTACCTCGTTTTCTATTCCAAGGATGGGCTGCGGGTGTTATGCCCTCCTCTACGTGCCCCTCCTCCTTGCTACATAGTGGTCCAACACATCTCTCAGGCTGGCCACAGTCGGTGCTGTCCTCTGCCCGCTTTCCCCGTCTCCCAGGGGCATGAAACTTTTTCGGCCATTTCTCTGGAGGGGACACTGTATCCCACCCAATGGTGAAGCGGTCCTACCTTGCAAGCTGTGGCTAAGGCCCTTGGTCTCTCTTTGCCTCAGTTTCCCGTGTGCAACCCAGGTCTTGGTATTTTCCTACTTCTGCAGAGCAGCATGAGGATAAGTACATTAAAAGCTTGGATGTCGTTCAGGTCCTAGAGTACTGGGAGCCATAGAAGTTACTTAAATAGATGGTTTAAAGCCAATTAAAGGAAATTCTTTGCTCTGAATCTAGAGACAGAAAAGATATAACAGGTCACCCAGCCCCGGTCCCTGCCAGCGTAGCATTGTTTTAATGTATTTACTGGTCTTCAGCCTTGTCAAAGCATACATGCTGTGAGCAACTTCCAGTGTTTCCACCAGGAGAAAATTCAGCATTTAACCTAAACACTTGCTCCCTTCATTTCACCCTTTTATTCCCATTTACCCCCTTGGCAATCCATCGTAAAGCTTGTTCCCAAGCTAATAACAGGTGACTTACAGCAGCAATGAGATAACGTCACATTAAAGGGATGACTGTGCTAATGCCTCTGTTTGGCCAGGGAGCATCACCTGGGTAAATTAAACGCTCCCAGGTGCGTGAGCTGATGCAGAATGGATTCTCTGCATGAGGTCCCCTCCTTCTTCACGTCTCTCCGCTCGGCAAGGGCACGGCTGTAGGGTTTTCATCCATCGCTGGGCAAGGCCAGTCTCCTCTGAGTTATGCTTTAAGGCGGAAAAAGTGTGATAAACACATGCAAAGGGTAAATGTTTGTTGAAACGCTCACTGCCTGGAAGCCCATCGTGAAAACACAGCACTGACTTCTCAAAGTCAAGCCCTCACCTCGATGGCCGGGCCCCTTGGGCGTAAATCACTCTTAAACTCAATCTGTTTATTCTCATTTGCCTTCTTGTCTCATTTTTACTTTGACTGTACAGATGCAAACCCATTTGTATTTCATGTCTTTACAAGTGGCATTTTATTCAAAGCTTTCAATAAGGTGTTTTTTGTTCGCGGTGTCCCTGGGGGGCTTCCGGCTTTGGCAGCTGAGATGGTGCTGTTCAAGCATCACGAGCTGCTGAGGACTTTGCTCCATTGCTTTTATGCAGAAGATCCTTTACTTTCACTTTAATGACGTGCATCTCAGGCCAAAAGATGAAAGCAAATAGGATATTTTGGTAGCTTTTCACTCCTGTAAAATTAATAAGCTCCTCAGCACCACCCTAGGAAAGCATTAGCTCAAGACACACAAGAATATATGCACAGGCAAAACTTGTTGTTGCAAGGAAACCTTTCTCCAAGCCCCATCTACACGTGTTATTTCTGCCAGTTACTACTTTGTCTAAGCCCTGGATAGGACTGTTACCAAAACAGCGAAATCATTGCAGTCTACAGCTCTTAGCTGGGCTTTGATTGCAGTCATGGGGGGGCACAGGACCAGAGGTGGGGGCAGGATTTGAGCCTGGTGTAATATGGCTTGCTCCATGCTGTAGGCTGGATTCCCTTGTGCGCTGCTTTGCGGTGTTGAAGAGGTGAATGTGCTCTGAGGATTTTGGGTGCAAGGAGCCTAATTCTGTTCCTGCCGCTCCCTTTTAGCCATGTTTCTATTTTGTAAACATCAATCAGTCATGGGTTTGTTTTATTTTAAACAAAATCTTTTCATGGCAGGCTGGACCTCTTTGCACAGCCTTAGAAATGCCGACACCTTTATTACCAGAAAACATTATTTTGAGTCACTCTCCTTCAGTAGGGCTTTTTAGAGAAATCTGTGGCAGTCTTTGACCACTAAAATGGAAAAAAAATTTAAAACCAATTTGACTTGTCACCATTTCCTTTGAACTCACTGATGACTTGATCCATTTGCCTCTATTCAACACACCCATTACCTCACATCTTGCAAGGCATTTCCATCAGCTCTGGTGACAACAGCAGGCCCAGCTCCTGGCAATGACAGCATCTGGGGCTAGATGAGGCTGCAGACGTCTTTGAGTTGGCTTTTCTAACACTGCCAAGGCAGGCGATGCATTTTGGGAAGCCCAGCTCAGACATTCATTCCCCAGTTGCACATTTACCTCTGAAATGACATTCTTCAGCCAAGCTCTAAATTCAGTTCAACCATGTAACTTCTCTTGCCTTCACCAAAAGCTGCCCTTTTGCAAGTCCAAGCTGATTTTGGCCCTTGTCTGTGGCCACACAAGCCAAGTAGAAGGACGTCCCGTGGACCAGCTGTTTGCTCTGTTCCTCCATCTGAAGCGATACTCAATCAGTCATTCGATCTGACGGTGACTGTTGCTATTTAAGATTGCCTCCTTGAACCTAGGCTGTGTTTCTTCGCTGGGTAATTTTTGCAGTCAGTTGCTGTTGAAGAGCATGCATTCTCGTATTGATTTGTCCTGAGCACTAAGTGCAAAGGGCAGGAGGGATCCTGGAGTCTTGCTAATGCTCCAGCTCCGAGCATTGGCAATTAGCAGGACAGCAGCCCAACTCAATGAAGAAGGCGGCAGACTTGGCCATCTGCTGCCGTCCAAAGCCTCCCTGGCTGTCCTGCGTGCCATTTAATTCGGATTTATGATTTGTAAAGAGGCAGCAACACAAAGGAACTAGACCCCTGTGGTGCTGCCCAAAACCAGGACAAGGCAATGTCCCTTGTCATAAGCACTCAAGACCCTCCTGGGTCACATCCTGACCCCTGAGTCTGGCCTTAGCTGACCCCTGCCCAGGATGAAGGATTTGCATGCACATCCCACTGTTTATAGCCTGTCTTACAGGTCTCGGTGGACAGACGGCCACTGGGCTGGCAGAGCTACCTGTAACAGCAGAGCAGGTGTGAATGTGCAAAACTAGTATTTGATTAATTAAGGCTTACAGAGCATGTTGAAGACCATGAAAGTCTGCAAGTGCAGGCAACTTAATACTTGCATGACATTCTGCTTCCCTTGGAATAATCCCCATCCCACGTTGCAATAAAACACTGGCAACCTCACGCTTTTCGGAACCAGCTTGTTGCCTCGTCCCCTTGGGGATGGTGACATTAGCACCCAAATACAGAGCAGGCACACAGGGTCCAGGTGCTGGACCCAGCGCATCCTGCCCACTCTGGAAACATCATTTCTTGGATGCTGTGCCCGAGCTGCTGAACTCCAGAGGTTTTATGCAGCCAGCTCAGGAAAGCCTGGGCTGTGCCATGCCTCCCCGGGGATAAAAGGAGCTGGAGCAGGTTGGGATCTGCTGCGACTCTCTCTTCCCTCCTGTGCTGCTGATTTTCCAATGCAGCTTCCAAAAAAAAAAATCATTAAAAGATAGCACAAGCATTTTGGGGACCATAACCAAGCCCGCTTCCCGAAGCAGAGATGCAAGTGTGGATATGGGAAAGGAGCAAACAATCTCACAGTCTTCTATCAGCGTCTCTAGCCGATCATGCTGCCTTTAGTTTTCTTCCCTTTACCTCCGCCTGCGCCTGGGGAGCCAACCCTCAGCCGTGGACATTAAAGGCAGCTGGAGAGAAAGAAAGGGGCTGTGGGAGAAGGCAAGCATCCCTCCCGCTGCCTCCTGGCCTGCACCTTGCTCAGAAGCAAAACTCCGGCTCCCCAGCAGGTCTCCCAGCACTGACAGACCTTGCTGCTTATAAGCCTGCATGGAGCAGGCTATGAAGGTGGGGAAAAAAATCTGTTCGTGAAAAACAGGGGAGGTGGTTTCTGTCCTCCAGCCCCACGTCTCCACCTCTACATCACTTCTTCCTTGTCCCCATGCCCCTGCTTTGCATGTTCCCACCATCACCCGTAAGCATCCAGTCCTGCAGAGCATCTCCACCCCAAAGGCAGCAAAGCTGCTAAGACCCTTGCCTGAGCGTGGGTGATGAGACATCATCTGCTCTGCTATAGCATTCCCAAAACCTGCGTGTGACAGCTCCCATGAGGCTGCTGAGGGACGGTAGTGTCCACCTTGGTCAGCCGGGCAGCAACGCCTGGCTGGCTCCTACGTCTATATTTCTGAGCTCCCTTAGCCCTGCGTGCAGCGATGCCCTGCTGCATCCCTCCTTTCCCCACCCATGCCCCACTTTTCTTTTTGACCTCCTGCCCTGCTTTCTCCGAAAGCCACTCCATCCCTCCCCATCTCTCTTTTTCTCAGCTTCTCGGGGGGAAGGAAAATTTTTTTTTCAGTTTAGCAGTTCAGGTGGCATCTTGGCTGGCCCAGGCTGAACCCAGTAGTGAAGGAAATAAAAGCACATCCAAAAATGAAGTCCCAAGATGGCTAGCAAAGCCCCTAACAGCACTGCATCTTCTTCGTGCCACGCGTGCCTGTGCTGTGCTGTGCTGTCTGTAGGTCCCAGGCTGCAGCTCCCTGTTTTCTGGACTATAAAGACCGGGGGAGAGAAGATCTTTTCCTCTCTTTTGCTCAGCATTGACACAGAGGTGCTCTAACAGAGGTTTTAGATACCCCCAAGCCAGCCAGCATCCCCAACAAGCAGGAAGGTGCTGCTTTTCCAGCCCTCATTTTCAGGATGCTTTGGAGCAGGACCCATGTTTACCACAGTATTTCTCTCCCTCAGGCACAGTGGTAACGACGAGAGTGTTGGAAGTGGGATGACGTTTGCTGGTGACTAATTAGTATGTTTTTGAGGTCTGACCATCCTCTGTCCCTCCTCCACAGTGCCGGCTGGCGAAGGAGGTGAAGGAAGGGCTGCTGTGCTCTGTTTGCAAGTGGCATCTCCTTGGGCCACCGGTTAAACGTGCTTTACCCAGGAGAGGGGCCGTTAGGGCTGCAGAAGGGCTGGCTGCCTGCCGGAGGGAGCAGGCAGGTATAGGTGCTGCCTGCCTGGATGTCCGCAGCCACCGTCTCAACCCCCACCTACCCAGCCTGGGACAAATCTGGGGCAAACCTGGGATCACATCCAAGCCAGAGCCATTGCTCTGCCCCTCTCTGCCTCTATCAGCACTGGCTGCCTTTGGCTACACCTCATCCTCTGCCTTTTGCATCCCCACCGACCCCGCTCCTTGTAGCGAGGATTTTTATTTTCCAGCCTAACCTTTGTCTCGTTGAGCCAGTGAGTCATCTCACTCATTAGCTGAACTTTGAATATCTCTTTATCCGCTGGATCCCTTTCAAGCTCGTTCCCTGGCAGCGGAAGCGCCTGCTCGCCTTCGCTCTGCTCTGGATTGCAGAGGAACTGCCTGCATTGCTCTTGCAGCGGCATCTGTCTCCCCAGCTCAGGCACGCTAATAAAATCAGAGGGGAGCAGGGATGGCTTTCAGCCCATGTGTGCCTTCCCGTGCTCCGCGGGTTAATGGCTAGGAGGCAGCCCTGACGATTTAGGAAGCCCCCCAGATTTTTGGCTGGTGCTCGGCCCCCGTTCCTCCACTCACCGCCTCTGTTATTGCTGCAGTTTGTGTTTGCAAAGCAACAAGGACGCTCCGCGGCCGCTCTCGAAGCCGGTTGTGCTCATAGTTGGCTGCCGGCGGAGCCCGACAAGAGCTGCCTCAAGGACCGGTCTCCTTTCGGTCCTCTCCAGAAGGTCCAAATCCTTCTTTAGTTGCCTTTTTCCCCCTTGCTCTGTGCACAGACCTCCCAGTGAGAGCAGGGATGGCCACGAGGAGAGGAAATTTAGGCTCTTGCGGCTGAATGGACAACCTCAGGGGAAGAGCAGGAGAGGGTATGGGTCAGGTGTGAAAGGGTGTGGATGTTTTAAAGGGTTTTAAAGCAGGTCGGTGCAACGTGGGTGACCTCAAATCACTGCTCCTGATGTGCTCCTGGCTGCTTCAGCGTGGGTGAAGACTTGAGGAGACTCTCTCCTCGTCAAATAAGAGCGGAGGGTGCTTGGTCAGAGGGAGAAACCCCGTCCCCACCGCCCCCTTGAAGGTGAACAGGAGATGACTTTATCTCCCAGAGAAGACCAGCAGCCTCCTTGGTGTCCCCGCTGCCTTTTGGCCAGTTCATTTTGCCACCGATTATTTTTTTTCTGGTCTCATCATTTAGCAACGCTAATCACCTTTCCAAATTGCTGGGCACGTGACCGAGAGCATTTCCTTCGGCATCTCAGCTCTCCTGTGCCTGCTTACGTGCACACCGGTAATTTGTGTCTCTCTGAGCCGGGGAGCTGGAGAGCTTTTCCCCATGAAGAGCTGATGATTCACGTCCCCAGCAAAGGGAATCAATAAAGCATGACTAAGGCAGCCCTACATCAGGATGGTGATTAGAGACTGCCTCCGCATCTTTGTCCGGAGTGGCAATTTACTGATTGTCTTTACGATTTTTCTCTTGCAGGGTCTTTGCCAGGCTTCCAGCAGCCCTTTTTATTTATTCATTTATTTTTGACTCCGGCATTTCGCAGGGTTTGGGTTTGCTGCCTCGTGCTTTCTGGGGATGAGAAGTTGTGCCTACCTACAAACTGCTCGGCGATCCAGCGAGAACAGTAACTCACGCTGCCCTAAACCAGTCCGAACAGAGAGATGGGTGTTATTAATCACTGCTATGGGGCTGCTTGGGGATTGCTTGCCCACAAAAACACTTTGGGGCAGAAGACTTCTTGAGAGCTTTTGATTTATGAACTCGCCACCAAATGCGCCAAACGCACAGACAGGATAAGTACACAATGGACATGAAACTAATTATATACTGTCTGCAGCCAGCCGTTCACGAGAAGGTAAATTAATGCTTGGCCACGAGACAGAGGATACTTTACACCTTTTGCAGCCCAGGTCCCCAGAGTACACGTGCACGCAGGTACTCCATGGCCTGGAGATCGGCTCTCATGTGGTTTAATGCTATTCCTCAGTGCTTCTCCAATTCACCACGTGCTGAAGCCTTCTAGGAGCAATGCGTGGATGCAGGGATGTGCCTGGTCACCAAACCAGCCCCACTCTTAATGGCTCTGGGAGCATTTCTCTGGCAGCTGTGCCGTCTGAGCATGGGCTCGGGAGGGTTTGTCCTTGCAAGGTTTTTTCATGCCAGATCAGTTCTCCAGCTCAGATCATTGCACAGCCCCATGGCAGTGAGGCGAGGGATTCGGGGGCTGTGGGGCTGTTAAACAGGGAATGGCAGCCTTAGTGACAGGTAATGTGAGGACGGGGCTTGGGGCCACTGGCTGGTGCAGGAGGCATCAGGGAAAAGTGTTCTTGTGAGAAGGGGCTGCTTGGAATACCCTCCATAAGGGTAAGCTGCTGGAGAGGGGGCACAGAGATGGCACTCATCGCCTGATGGCATTTCGTGGGCATCCAGGCTCCAGAAACACCACGCGGAGTGGACACCCTGTCTTGGAGCAGTCCTCAAAGCCTGAAGAGGTGATAACGGGGAGGAGGAAAGTCCGGAAGGAAGAGACACTTCCCCACGCCCATGCCAGGAGGATGCAGCACATAATTCCTGGCACAGAAGTCACAGTTTCCATGGCATTCCCCGAGGCTCAGCCCAACCTCCCTAACCACAGGGAACTAAAATACCTCTTTACTCTACCTGCCCATGAAGCCCGTTATCCTTGTGGTACCCAAACGATGCCTAACAAGAGAAAACGCTCTTGGGGTGGACGAGCACAGGAGGACTGGGACACGCCTAAGCTTAGACACTGGATTTAGGCTCTGCCTCATCCCATCCCCAGTCCAGCATGGTCCCATCTACCCGAAAGAGCTGCTTCAACATCCCAAAAGGGCAGATTTCTCCCTGCAGCCCTTCAGACATGCTTAAACATCTCCCTCAACTCATCCTCACACTTCTTACTACTAGCGTCACTTCTATTACCTCCATCAATGGTGTGTGGGGCTGCCTCCAGGGGGCAAGCCAGGATGCCTAAATTAGCTATAGGTGACCAGTCTGTCCAGGACCAGTGACGTATCCCCAGCAGAGACGAGTCTCCCTGCTGTGCTCAGCCCGCCGGAGCCCCTGGCTCTATGGAGTGCTCTGGACAAAAGCATCTCCCTACGTGGGCATCTCCCACTGGGTAAATAAGCAAAAAGAGGAGGTAATGGCAGTGTTGAAGCACGTTGCTGATGGAGATCTGCGGTTTCAGTGGCCTTAATCCACCCCCCCTCCCAGTTTCATGGATGCTCTTCCAACAAAAAGGAAAATAAAAGCCAGATCCCAGCCATGCGTCGCAGGTGCGGGAGTGCCGCTTTCCTGGATGGCGACACGCTTTGGCTTAGCCCCACTGGTCCCTGGCTCCAGGTCTTGCTGGGGATGGTGATGCCGTGTGCAAGGGTCCTGCTGAGGAGGGGAATGCCATGGGCGAGGGTCTTGCTGGCGATGGTGATGCTGCAGGTGAAGGTCCCACTGGGGCCGGTGATGCTGTGGGCAAGGGTCCCGCTGGAGACCCCCCTGGCCCTGGCGATGCTACTTGCTGCTCGGTCGCAGGTCCTCATCTCAGCCCGCCTGCAAGGCTCCCGTTCCTGGTCGGTTCCCAGAACCCAGTCAGATGACAGGGTTATTTACTAAGGTTGGCAGGAAGGAAAGGCCATAAATTCCCCAGATAAAACAGCTGAGTCAGAGAACGAGGCGGCTGCGGCCAGTTGCAGTGTGGCCTGAAAGACCGGCTTGAAGGGAGGGGACAGGGTCAGCTGTGGCTTGTGCTGTCCCCCCCTAACCCAGGAGGTCCCTTGGAGGCTAGGAGGGATGAGGAGGTACCAGACAGCAGGTCCTGCTAGCTCCTGGCAGTCCCGGAGCTGCCTTCCCCAGGCAGGCCACCCTGCGTTTGCTTCCCATGCTGGGACGCAGCAGTTTTCTTTGGTCTCCTGCCCTGCTCGAGGATCACGGTTTGGTTGAAAGGCCTTGCAGACAGCCTGCCCTTCTACCCTGGGGATCACTGCTTCCCTGGCAGGAAAGCAAAAGGTTCAGCCTTCAGGGCTGAAGACCACGTATTATCTTCTGCAGGGTTTTTGCAACCCCTTGGGTTCTTTTAAAGAAAACAATTGCACGTTCCTAAAATTAGCCCTGACGTGCTGCAAACGCAAAATCAACACATTTCATTAAGGAAAAAAAAAAAACAAAACACCATAAGGAGACATTTGGATCCATTCACATGCGTTTCTTTTTCCTCTGTTTGTTTGGTTGTTTGGGAGTAAATTCTCCAGCAGGCTTCAAGCAGCCACAAACCAAACCGGATAAATATTGTCTCTCCAGAAGGCTTTACCCCACAGCCCATACCCCAGCATACGGCCTCCACGACTGACCCACCCAGACCCTATCCCTGGTAATTTTGCTCCTGGTCCCCTCATCAGTCATTGCATCCATTATTTCTGCTCTCTCTGGATTTCTTCCTGCTCCGTCTCAGGGGCACTCTAGACCTCCTGGGATGGACTTCCAGTGGGCGATGGAGGGTCCTACAGTTTCTGACTCCCACCCCCATTTAAGGCTTTACAAAAGCTCTGGGAATTGCAAAATGCGCTGCTTGGGGACCGGATCCCACCACATCTCCAGACCTCTTGGGTGTCACCGCTGTATTTACCTCCTCTCGTCTGGCCTCCTGTTCCTGGTGTGGTGCTGGTGTCTCAGACACCAGCATCATGGTGCGGCAGCCCCAAGGACAACTGGTGGTGCTCCGGTCAGGGCATCTGCTACAGACAGACACAGCCAGGAGAGAGGATGGGGTGCTGGGACCTGCTGTAGAAACAGCAGGTGAAAAAAACCCACATCTCCTGCCATCTCCACCTCTTCTTCCTCTCCCTCCTTCCTCCATCCTCAGCAGATCCTGAGAAGGCTGACAGATGAAGGTCTCCCCTTCCCATCACGGCTCCTGGCTCCCTCATTGAGGGCAATGCTCTTCCCATTGCCAGCCTGATTTCCTTGCACCATTGAGCTTTATCTGCAAGGGAAGACAAAACATCATGAAACCAGCCCCAGCAACAGCCTCTGTCCTTCTAGCCTGCTTAGAGAAGACACAGATGCTCCCAGGTCTCTGTCCTCCGCTGCTCCCTCTCTCCTGACAGCCAGGAGAGCTTGGCTCTGCACTTCAGGGACGTGGCTTACGCTACTTGAGCGATTCAGGGCTGTTGCTCAAGACCTCACAGATGGAAAGGTCTTGAGCAACAGCCATGAATCGCCCAAGTAGCATAAAGAGAAGACGGTCAGAGGAGCATGTAGGCAAGCACAGACCTAGGAGGTTTCTGGTGGAACCAGTTTAAGCCGCGTTAGCAGGTCAGAGCACTGAAGGCGATGCAGAGGTGGGACACGCATTTGAAGGCACAATGCTCATCACCAGCCTTTCAAGCAATTTTCATTGCATGTGGGGAAAGGAGGCAGGTAGTAAACCTGGAGAAGGTGGCTGCATGCACTGGGCTGCCGTGTTTGCTCCAGAAGCGTATCTCTAAATATCAGACCAGGTGAGGATGAGAAGGGCTGGGTCTGCAGAAAGACCTGTGAAAGACGCCCATAAGTATATTCAGAGGGTTAAAAAGAGACACTGAGTGGGCTAAGCGGTGAGTAATGAAGATGTCACTCAACAAGATGAGATGTTTCAGTGTATTCAACACTGCTTTATATTGGATGGAAATTTCCAGGTGTTTGGAACAAAACCAGAGAAAACTCTTTATTATTTACCAAACTGCTTCAAATTTACGATCCTCTGTGTATCTCATTTTATACTGGAAGGCATCGTCCTTCCAGATCATTAGCAAAGATGTTAATGAAACTTGATCTTTAGCCCTGACTCTTGTTCTACCCGGACATACGCGCCTTGCTCAATGTAGCACACTCTTGTTTAGGATTACTTACTGCATTTCAATGTGTTTTCAGTTTATACAAACCACATTTCAGACCAATGCATTTTTTCTAATTTTTTTATTTCCTAAGACAAAGAAGCAAAATACATTAGTCAAAATAAAACCACATGTTCATAAAGGCTGTGCTGTCTTTATCCTCTGGCTGTGCCATTCTCTGACAGCATTCCTCTTCGCACCAAAAAGAGCTGGAAAAGAAGAAAACCTGGCAGTTTTCTGTGCCCATCATCCCTCGAGTCTGACTCTTGTCTCATTGTGATTTTATTCAGCATCTGGCTTCTGCAAAGTTTCTCCCCATTGACACTATTGTGTGGACAGAACTGAGCTCTAAATATTTCACCATGATTTTTTCTTAAATATTCGTTCTATTATTTTTATAGGCTGGTGATTGCCAGAATTATATTCTCCCCTTCTTTGTTTTAAATCACCACTGCATTTCCTTTCTTCTGCCTCTCAGGATCCTATTGACAAAAGATTTTAAAATATAGCCACCCAAGGATTAATATGTTCATTAACTAATCTCATCACTGGCACCTGAGAATGAATACTGGATGATGTCTGCAACATACAGAGACTGATTTCTTAAATACAAAATTTCTCAAGAACCCGTTTTTCCTCTTTATCATTCTCCTTTCCTTTCTCCCTGCACTTGGAGGACAAGATTTTAAGGAGCTCTCACAGTATTGACCCTTTGGGCTCGTCAGTAGTGGTGTTTTCCTTCTCGCTCATCTCCCTGCTACATTTTTGGGTGTAAAAGCCCTTCTTAATCCTTCAATGAAGTCCAACTACTTTTGCTGCCTGGCTCGCTGACCTCCTCCCAGCCATCCTTAACTGTCTCAAAAGGCTCCCGCGTGGTTACCTCCCTCTGTTCTCCAGTCACGGGCAGATGCTCACCCCGCAGAGGGCTGTGCCAGCTGGAAATGTCAGTGTGCCCCAGCTAATTGTTACCGTCCTCAGCTGGAAAGGTCGGTCTGCACCACTCTCTCAACGGCAAGTATCATCCTGACCCCAAAACTGCTGCGTCCGCTCCAACGAGTGATGCTGCTTCATGCTAAATGGGCTGGAGCAGCTGGTGGGTGGGGAGGAGCGGCTGGAGGGGAAGCACGTCCAGTGGCACAGCTGGATCCAGGAGCGCACATCTGTCCGCAGCTCCCCATCCTTGAGCCTCTTGAGACTCAGCCTTAGCCAGCTTTAACGTTGGAAAATCTCCTAGCCTTCAGCCCTGGGTAGAGCCCTGTATGGGATCTTCCAGCCTTCTCCCTCACTACCGGCTTTTACTGTCCCTTGAAGCACAGATTTAACGCCCCCCGCAAATCCCTGTTTTGCTTTCTAGCCCTATGCAAACCTCTCTCTGGCCCTGCTGAACTCCTGCTGCACGTCCAAGGTTTCCCATCCACTCCCAGTCCATAAGAAGCAGGTTTAGGAAGGTCTTCCAAAGCATAACTCATCACACGAGCGCATGTGGCAGACTCTTGCATTGGGGTGAGCAGCTGAGTTGGAAAGAAGCAGAGAGGGGGTGGAAGATTGGCTGGAAAAATATAAAAGCTCAGCGCAGTCTCGAAGCAGCAAGACAGCACGACCCAGTAGTTTAAGGGAGGCTGGGGTGGTCCTTCAGGCTTACAGCAGGATCTGCCTAGCACTGACACTGCAACGGACAGTGCCGATTAGCCACGGGCTCCTTTTCAAAGCATTATGCCATCCTCTGGCTCCAAGGAACTGGCGACTCAACCTCACTTGACGCGGCTGTAACCAGCTATGACAGCTTTGATTTCGCCTGCGCTTGCTGACTTGCCTCCAGGCTCTGCTGCACTACCCGGAGGAATCGGCCCTTGATGACAGGTTCGTCACCTTGGGCTGCCTGCAGCTCGGTGCCCGGACGAGAGACGCTGGCGAGGGCTGCTCCCAAAATAGCAGGGAGGCTCCTGGCTTTGGGTCAGATGTCCCCTGCGCTGGCCTTGTTGTGGGGGACGCACTTTGTGCCGGCGTCTCTGCACTTAACATCCAGATGTGCATCTGTGAAAGGGGGAAAGGAGGAGTGTTTCAAGTGCAGAAGCGTTTTGGGGGGCCCTGTCTCATGCCCAAAGCACCACCCCTGTTACACAGAAAGCACAAAAAATGGAAAAAACCATCCTGCTTTAATCACTATCATGATTAAACCCAGAACCCATGGTGACTTAGTATCAGATTGCAGCCTTGCCGTGGGGAATAATCACTGAATCACATGGACATCGCCTCACGGGGCAAATGGGAGCGGCGATGTCAGCCTGCAAGCCTGCATTCCCCTATAGCATGGCTTTCGTGTATTTTAGCTTTCAGGTCTTTCTTCTTCCCCAGCACCGGGCTGTGAATGGATTTCTCTGAAAGAAGCTGAGAAACTGAGCGTGCTTTTGACTGCGAGCACCCAGCGGATCCTGGTGCACCAAGTTAAACGAGCTAATGCAAAGCCCTTGAAGGTCTTACCATTTTATCTGCTTATTATGTGGCTAGAGGAGACTAAGCAGTGAGGGAAGGTCACAAGCATAGGGGATCCTGGGGCTGGCAGGGACAAGCCTGGAGGTTTGCTCACCTCCACCCGCTCCACCCTCCACTCTGCAGAAGTCACCCCTGGGGCGAACCACCAGAAATCGCCCAAGGCAGGATCTCTACAGCCTTTTTCTCCTAAACGAAGGAGTCGTTTCCTATGGAAATACCCCAGACAAACCCCAAACACCTCATCCCTTCCCCTTACAAACTCAGCCACGGCAGGGATGCTCTATTATCTTTCAAATCACAGCGATTAACCTTTCCTCTCCCAACTCCTTAACAATAGTTGGTCTTTAGAGGCCATTTTCCCTACATTTACCCCGTGCCAGGGAGCTCTGTTTGTAGTGGTTTATACAGAGGGAAACTGAAGCAGAGAGACAAGGTAAATGCATTTTTCAGTCCTGGAGTTCTCAGGAGTTGTGGCCTCTCTGGACCTTCTCCTCCACCAGCCTGCCAGGGCTAAAATCGCTGGGAAACAGAGATGCTTGGGTAGAACTTTCCCCAAACAAGCATTAAATCCTCATCCTACCTCCAAAGACTTTCCTCCGCTGCCCTGGGCAAGCCACTGAGTTTATTTGTGAGTCAGAAACAACGACACCTCTTCACTTAGCAGCGTCAGGGTGCAGAAAGGAGAATATGGCTTAGCAGCGCTAAAACCCGACCACACTCCTATTAACTGTGGATTTCTGAACCTGCTTCTCCTTCGCGCACTTTACCAACGTGCTTACAGTTGCTGTTTATTTGATACAATTATTTAGCAGCAAAAGCTTTCCTAGCGGTGTTTTGACATCTGCCTCTTCTCCGAGAGGTTCGCATCTGAGATGCAGATGTGCCGGCTACAACCCTGCTGCCTGCAGACGTCGAATTGTCCAAGGAGGTTCAGACGAAACAGTTTTGATACGTAGAGCCCTAGGGCCCAATGTACCCCGCCTGTTTTCACCAGGCTGTAACAACACCGTTATTTGTACTGAAATCAGCGGTAAAGTTTTCATCGACTCTCACTACGCTGAATCAAGGCCTACAGATGGCACTGAGCCGAAATATGATTGATGATTTTGCAAGCGCAAGCCAAAGGTGGGTGGAAAATGCATCTTGGAAACCGGTTTGGTAGCACTTTGATGCCTTCTGAAGTCTTACCAGGATGTGAAAACGTACCTGGCGCTTTGCAGCTGTAAATATGGTCTTCACAGCCACATACAGCACTTCCAGCTGCACAGATGCTACTTATCTTTGTGTTCTCCTGGAACAAAACCTTGCTTTATTTTTCTCACTTCCAAAATAAACTTCCTTTTCTGCACTCCCACGGAGAATCGCCACCAGGAAGAAAAGCTGTGCAGAGTTTTCTGTCCAGCAGATTGCCTCTCTGTTCCCTTTACCCTGAGAACCTGAAAGCAGAGCAGGGCTACTGTTTACAGAAAACCGAAGAGCATTTAAAGATGTCTTGTTTCTAAATACATCCATTTCTGATTGAAAGAAGCTGAGCTAGTCACATTGAAGGAGCTAATTAAAATGTAAACAGCGTCGCTTTTAATTGCTAGCGCTAAAAATTGTCATTATTTATTTTAAAAGTCGAGGTGCATAAGAATATGTGTTTAATTGCAAAAAGAAGGAGGAGGTGAATTTTAAATGTACTTTGGAGATGCTGCAGTCTAAGCTCTGGCTGGTTGCTTCCATGAGAAAATGCAGTGGGCTTTTTCACCCTGCAAGTCCTTAGATGCAGATACTCAGTTTGATTTTTTTTCTCTTTTAATGCATCTGTTTGTTTGTTTGGCCTTTTTCAAAATCCTATTTCCCATCTTCTGCAATTCTCACTTTTGGAGGAGTCTGGAAATCAGTCCAATGCTTCCAGATCAGTCATTATTGGATGTTTTTCTGTTCACGCTGGTAAATGGCTCGATTGTGTGTAATTAGTTAAAGATGTGAAGTGCCGACTAAGTGCTAAGTAATGTTATGTAAGTGTAATGTATGGCAGACACACTGTGCCACAGAAAGCATAATACTATTTTGCACTTAACTAGCACCTTTTACCCCAGGTTGGCAGAGCTCCTCACTACCGCTGCTGGAGGTTGTCAGCACCCTGGCAAATTAGGTTATTGTTTAAATACACATTTACAGCTGAGAAAACTGAGGCACAGAGCAGTTAAGTGCCTCGTCCCCATTCCCCTGGTGAGTCAGCAGCTGAGCAGCGCAGCAAAGCCAGGCATCCCAAATCCCACCGCCGGCTCCGGTTACGGGTGACGCTCCGCAACCCCTGGCTGCACGGCTGCTGCCGTGCTCGCCGTCGGCAAAACCCTGGGGTGACAGCCCGGGAACAAGCTGGGAGCAGAGAGGGAGGATGTTTCGGATGGGATCTGCAGATGTTGCAGCCCTCCGGTGCGTGGGGAAAGGACCACTGGGTTGGTCCGTGGCCACGGGGGCCGGTTATAGGTGTGCTGAGACAAGTGGCTTGTGTCCTCAGAAAGGCTCCCATCCCAGCGAAGGATGGAGATTCCCACCTCTTCCCTCTCCATGGTCAACCGCTTGTTCGAAAAATCCATTCCTTTGAAGGTGGCAAGCTTCTGCTTCCAGCAATGCGTTTTTGTAGGGCTTGCTACATTGAGGAGGGAGAGGAAGAACAGCTTCATCTCTTGCTGTCGGGCTCATGTCATTTCCCAGCTCATGCCCATCCCATGGATACACACTGGACCAAGCTGCCCATTAGCTCGAGGACTTTCTGCCACTGCTCTGGGCCTAAGGTCCCCAACCAGGAGCTGGGACTTGCCACCTCGATGGGATGCTGGTCCAGACCCAGCCAGGTTGGCCCTGGAGGGGTTGGGGAAGGATGTGCATGGTCCCGGCTGCCCAGGCACCCCTGCTCTGTCCCCCTTTTGCAGCTTTGCTCTCCCCCTCCTTCCTCTCTCTGGTAAGCGGAGTACTTGCAGCCTCTCCCTCCCTCCCCAAGGTGTTTTCTCCAGGCCTTGAATTGCTTTTGTAACTGTGCCCTCTTTGGATTTTCAACATCCTCTGGAAAATTTGATTTCACACTGTATTTGTATGTTTAACAAAAATAATTCCAAACACCAAAAACAAGCCATGCCCTAACTGGCATTACGCAGCATTTGTGATAATTGGATTCTCAGAAAGCCAAGCACTTTCTGGGTTTTAATGAGATTCAAACTTTAATTACTGCGTCCCTTTCCCAGGCATGCAGTGGAAGCAGGGAGGAAAATGACCATAATCAGGTCTTCGGCATGTTGCAAGAGACGGCCTCGATGGATCGCATTTCGGTTCCTTAATGAGGGGCCTTTCTTGCCACGCACAGTTGAAAAGCCAGTTTCTCCTGCACGGTGGCCCACATTAAGATCCCTTAGGATTCTGGCCACAAACCACTGCTGCATCCTCTCAGAAGGCGGCACTTCTCCACTGATGGAAAGCCAGCAGAGATGGACCTGCAGGACAGGAGAGGGAGACAAGGACATGTTGGGGGCTGGTGCAGACTTTCATCAAAGTCTTGATAATGAGTGATATAACACAGGGAGGTCTTTGGGCAGGGTCCCGGGTCCCTGCAGGACCAGCATCAGCTTCCTGCAAGTCCCTTGCACAGCTCTTCTCCTCCTGCATGGTGCAGATCCCAGGCAAATCTTGCCTGTAAGGCTGGGATGACTCATTTGCTGGCTTTCTCACTTCCCCGCCTCCATCCCGGAGGATGCGGTGTTTTGCTGAGTGTTAACGGCACTGAGGTTGGAGGAGGCAGATGAATGCTGTGTTTTCACGTTGGCAGAGCGATGGCTTCAACGGAGGGGATGGGGTCATTAACAGAAGCGCTTAAACTTTATCTGGGAGGAATCAAGATACCGCCTGGTCATCTGAGAGGACCTTTAAGTTGCAATGTTCAGCCAGTGTGACGATGTTCAGATCCAAGTCAAGAGAAATTAATTTTAAAAAAAGGGCTTTGTTAGGCACTGCATCAAATTCTTCACAAATGAGTTGATATATTGCCTTACCTTGTTCCCACATCCCCTCATTTTGGAGACTGATAAGAAATCTCTCCATCTATGTGTTCCTGATAGCCCCACGCTTAACTTTTGTTATTTCATCATCCTTTAGATAGTCAGAGATTTATGCCCCGCCCTGTCTTTCCCCTTGCTGTATTCAGGACCAAAGTCAGAATTGCCAGGTAAAAATTTCCAGGATTGCTCTTCTTTCCATTTCCTGACCTCTTTTCCAAGTTCCCAGCTATCTCCCTGGTTTTCCATCATTTAAAAAAGGTCATCGCTGTTGCTTCTTTTCCTCTCTCAGCAGTGTGAAGTACATGCTGTCCTTGCCTAATACATGCAAGCATTTTCTTGGAATTGCCCTCTTTCTAATCACTAGCTGGTTTCACATTCAGTCATGTACTCTAGATGCCTACACAGCGAGACGTGACTGCTTGTCGCTGGCAGCAGGGGAAGCCAAGGTCTAAGCGGGCAGGAGCAGTGGGTGGCTTGAATCACTCTTGACATGAGACACCCCAGCAGTCGCCGTGGGCAGGTTTGGCACCTTCAGTCTGCCCGTGGCCGTGACCTCCATCGGTTCCTGATGTTACCCAGCCACTTTCTCTGTTGGCTGGACATCAGCAACTCAGCCGGCTTAGGAGGAGCAAACCCTTCTTCACGGCCGTGGGGTCAGCAGCGAAGGAGCCGCATGGGGAGCTGGAGCAGGTCCCTGGGGTGGAGGAGCTCAGTGGGGCCGGTGCTGTGGGGGTAAAGCCTTGCATGGGGCCCAGAGCACCCCTGGGGAAGTGCTTTTTGTAGCCATCCCCTCCAGCCTTGCCCAGGCGATGTCAGGCAGAGCAGGTTTACGTCTTCTAGCCCTCATCCTCTGGAGACAGACCTGTCTCTCTGGTACTTCTTGGGCTCGTATTTTTGCAAACCCTCCGCTCCCCTTTAACTGTTCTGTAGCATCGATCCTCTGGTTCAGTGCTTTGTTGTTGCTCTTCCTCCCACCTTCCCTTTTCCCGTGCAAACCTGGCTTGACTCATGCTTTCTTCTTCACTTGCTTTGCCCTTTTCCATTTCCAGAATGAGTTATTTTTATCCTCAGAGCTGTGTATTCCCGGGGGGAGCCATGTCTGCTGCTGCTGTCCTGCCGAAGGAGGCAGAGCTGTTCTGCTTTCCCTGGGCTCATTTTTAGGGCTCCACGGAAGGCATGGGTGGTAGGTGCTCTCCAGACATCCAGGGCAAGCAGAGAGTCGGGAACAGTGAGTAAAGCCACAGCTTTGGGGCACATGGAGGGGTGTATTTGGTGAGGTTATGGCACATCCTCAAGCGTCTTCCAGTTTTGCATGGAGCCACATTCCCCATCTTTGACAAAGATGACCAGATTCATGGCAAAGGGCAGAAGTAAGGGTCTTGGGGAAGATGAGAGGGTGAGCTGGAGGGCTCCCATGGGCTGAAAGCATCACCTTGCAGAAGGGCACAGGCAGCCTTAGGCCCCATTGAGACAAATCCCAGGAACAAAGTGCCCACATAAAGGGGCTGGGGCTTATGCAAAGCAAATTCCTTCTCTCCCTGCAGCGACCAAGGACCTTGAATTTCCTGCATGTAAATCTGGACAAACATGAATACATCAGCAGGTAATGCGGGATGTCCTGTGTGGGAAGCAGTCACTTGCTAGGTGTCCAGACTGGAGAAGGGCAAACGGCCTTTTGGGCTGTCCATCCTGTTACACCCAGGACCAGGAGAAACTGGGGTCTGCTTGGCTTGTGGCATGCAGCACCACTTCAGGAGGTGATTTGAATGTCATCTTGTCTGCCAGTCTAAACCAGCAAGGGAAAACCCATGCTGGATGGGGTTAGGAGGGAGCTGGTTTTATTCCAGCACGTGTTGGGCTGATACTCTCTGGACCAGGCTTTTCCAGGTGCCCATGCTGAAGGACATGGTGACTTGGGTCATTCTCCTGTCTCTCTTCTCCTCCGGCTCCCTCATTCTCAGCCATGTGGGGAGGTCCCTGAGCCCCACAGCCAGTCCATGGATATGGGAGCAAGTCAGGAGAGCAGCATGAGTGGCACTCACGCAGCCCACAAACCTCTGAGCTCTGGCTGCCAAGCCCACAAAGATGACTGCCCGTAAGCACGAGTCCGTCCCAAGCGTTCAGCAGTCACAGGAGCGTTGTCTCCCTCCTCTTCCCAGGAAGCAGATTGCAAACCCATGTAGCCTCAGAGACCAGCAGTGTCTGAAAGGGCTCAGGCACCAGCCCATGCCCATCTGTGGCTCCTGGGAAATTGCTTCCTATGGGGCAGGAGAAGCTGAGCGTGGTGAGAAACAAAGCTTCCCGCCGGGTATGTGGCAATCCTGCCTCCCCAGAAAATGGAAACGCTGCCATGCAATGGACTGGAAACTCCTGGATCTATAGGAAAAACAGCTTTGTCCCATGTGTCACCCCCCCCAGCCCCTCCAAACAGCCTTTTAGGGGGTGAGGGGCAGCCCTTAGAGTCGGGCTCTAGACAGTACAGAGGAGGCCATTTGGGTGGATTTGCTGCTGGGGCAACCTCTGGAGAAAAAAAAGTCAACTTGAGACCCACCAAAGGTCCTGTGCTGAGAGAAGATGCTTATTCTTTTACGTAATATTATTTTTCAGTTTGTTGGAGAGAAAATTTGTCCCTCTTCGTGGGAGCAGTGGGTCCCACTTATTTTCCACTTGAGCCTGAGTGCCAGAAAGGGTCTTATGTGGAGCATCTAGCCATAACACCGAGGGTGATCTTGATGAATAGGCATATCCTTCCCCAAGCCCTGCCCTTCCCAGAACTGCTGCCAGTATTTCCACCTACTTAGTATAAAACCAGGAATAGACACAACAGGAAGCTATTCTCTAGAATAAAGCAGCCTTTCTGAGATTGTACACAACCCCTCCCCGGGGAGCGCTGGGATGGGGTGGTGGGTTTGGCACAGTCTGTCTTACAGTAGGCAATGCACCACAACAGCGTGTCCACAGATTTGCATTTTGTCAGGCCTGGCAAGTGAAAGGATGGTTTCGTTTTCCAGAGGTCAGGCATTAGTCCTCCTTATGGACCCCTCTGCAAAGATCGGGGAACGCAAGTGGCGGAGAGGATCAGTACCAGGTTATCCATGGTTTCTCCTCTCCCTCCTCCTGGCTGAGGAGGTTCCGAGTGAGACATCCGTACAGGGTGCAGAGCAGTCGGCAGAAGCTGCTGACATGGTTTGTGGCTGGCTAACCACCGCTGGGGAAAAGAGACGGGAGCTGGCATCATCTCCACGTGGCCTGTGGCTGGACGCTCAACAGGAAACAAGGAGAGCCCAGCAACCTCACTGGAAAAGTCATCTTTTGCACAGATCAAAGCATGAGACTGTCTCCAGGACATAAATAGCGAGCGTGAGAAACGTTGGCTCGTTTAGAAAAGAGGCAGAGGGAGAATGTGATTCCCTGGATGGGCCGGAAAGCGAAAGAGCCAGGCTTGCAGAGATGGGACAGCAGATCATAGTGGCGCTACCAGGAGGGCACTGGGACAGCACTGACGGTTTAATAATTATCATATACAACAAGAAGAGGTTAAAAACATTTGTTTGCAAATCCAGAGCATAATTAGTAGTGAGTCATGGCAAGTAGTGTTCCAGCTACTGTAAAAACAAGCCGGCACTGAAGGGTCTGCTGGTCATTTGAAAGTGTTGAGAGCTTCAGCCCAAGATTCCTTCCTTAATTGCACCACTGTCGGCCACTCGCTCTAAATTAAGCAGATGGGAGCACAAGAGAGCTAATGCACTGCTCTGAAAGGCAAACTATTAACCAAAGTGTCTCTCAGATGTTTAACTTCAAGGAGGCACGATTGAAATCTCATCAATTATGTTCAGTGGACATGAGAAGGGCTTGAAGTTCGTCCGTAACACAATTTGCAGAATAATAAAAATTAAGGATGTGAAATCTCTTCTGGGTTGTGTCTACTTCAGTCTCCAGGGTGAGGTAGATGGATCGCAGTATCACGCTTCCCGCTGTGCTGCACGCATGCAATAAATGCAGTGCAAGAAAAGTTTCCCTGATGCAGTTTTGTTACTCAGAGGATGTTGCTATTGAATATTTTCACTACAGTTACAGATGTAAGCCCTTTCTGTGCAGTCCCAGGCATATTCCCTGCGTCTGTCTTCACTGGCAGTTTTCTGTTTCCGAAATACACCCAGTCATTCTCATAGCTCTTCTCCTGGATCACAAACAGCTCTCCACTGTCCCTGGAATCCTCCTCCTTTAAACACTTTGCACAAGTCCCCTGCCCTCAGTCGATGGAAACAATGAACTTAGGGGAGACTGTGACATTCCTGATTAAAAACCAAGATTGAGTCCTTCACTTCCCACTGTGCTGCTGACAGCAATACTACTTAGCACTCCTACCCTATGACGCATTACCCAAACATTAGCTAATTATCCTGCCTGACTCCTTAGAAAGTAGGCAATTAAGTATTTAGCTCCATTCTCCAGATGGGGAAACCTGGGCACAAAAAGGGGAAAGGCCAATCCTGCTGTGTAGGGTGGAGAGCATCCCTGCCGTTTGGAGGAGCAGTGTTGAGCATGGGGCTTGTCTTACCCATCTCAGCTGTCTGCACTGGAGCTGAGCTTCTTCTAGAGTTGGCATAAAAGACCAGCACCTCGGGAGAGTGATTCACCCTCTCCCGAGACTGGTTGCATTGAGGTGGGCTAAATCATCTTCCAGGAAGAGCACCCAAGGAGTCCACCTTCTCCGTACTGCCAAGGGGAAGGGGAGCACTTGGGAAGGTGCGGATGCCCCAAGCAGACAGTGCGAGCTGTCACCAAACCGCAGAGAGCAATGTTGCCAGGATCAGTGCTCAAGAGCCCCTGGATCCTGGGAAATGTTTTGCTGGAGTCGTTTAAGCCGACTTTGATGTGCCTCTTGGAGCACCACGACAGAAAGCAGGCTGCAAGCTCCATCCTTCCTACTATCAATCTGGTGACCAGTGCTCCATCACAACCATGAATTTGGGCTATCTTTGGAGGGAGCAGACGCTGAAATAAACTATTTTTAATGCAGAGAGAAAGCGTTTAGCAGAAAGGTCTTTAAAATAAAGCAACAGAAGGAGTCCAAACCTAATAACAAGAGCTCTAGCCGTTGTGACTAAGTACTCTATAAAATGCATAATTATGGCACTATAGCAACTATTGAATTCCAGGGCACATTTTGCATCTGAAACACAGGACAGAGCATCCTCTTTGGGTGATTCAGAGAAATAATCACAACACCCAAGCTCTCCACATAGAAAAGGGAGAAGCACCAAACCGCAGCCTGCCGCGAGCAGCGCGCGCCTGGCGTGCAAGCGCATCCCTGCGGGAGCAGCCCTGCCCAGGATGAGCGCACCTGCCTGGGGGGAAGAGCGAGACAAGCAAATATTTTTAGCTTGCGGCGCAGCTGCGAGCATCTCATCTGCTTCCTACCGGCGCTTGCTGAATTGTGGAGCGGAGCCGAGCACGAGGGTGCGTCACGCTGGTGGGAGCGGAGAGGGTGGCATGGAGGTGCCATCGGAAAAGCGCATTTTACCAAAGCCCGGAGGGTGTGAGTACGATTTGTGCCGCCGTTCCCATCTCACCAGCTTTTCCTGCCCTCGGGTGCCCGTTTCAGTTCAGACAGGGCCGAGCACGCAAGGGTACCAAGGAGATCTTCTTTCCTCAGCGTGGCTCAGAGCCACTTGCATCCCTTAAAAGGCATCTTCTGACTCGGATACACTCTCCTACATTGTCTGGGGCATGTTGTTTTGCAGCTGGAGACTGGTGAATGAAGCCGAGTTACTGACCTTGATTTGAAAAAAATGCGCGCTTGTGCTTTGTAAAACAAGCCTTTTAAAGCTGGCTTTTATGCAAAGAATTATGCCAATGTTCGTTCGGAGGCACTGGTATTTCAGGCCCCTTTCAATCTTCTGGATTGCCAGTGAGCGCTTTCACTGATTTAAGCCTTTAACCAAAGGACGGATGCTGCAAGAGGTGATGAAGAGGACTCAAGCAGGTATTTAAGTGTGTGTCCTAAGAGCAGATGCTTGGATCACGGCCTAGATCAGGAGAGGTATTTAATTACATTGAAGGAGGTATTGTTTTACTACACTGTAAGTAGGCACAGATGATTCCTCTCCCCAAGTGGGGGAAAAAATGAAATAACCTGTCTTTGAGGCCTGCTCTTACCCCTTTTCGGTGTGGAAATGCATTGAGGCCCCACAGAAAATGGGTCTCTTAATCAGCTTTGCCACTTTTTTTCCCATCGTGTCATCAAAATGAGAGATGATGATGAGTGAGACCAGTTTGGGGAGCCTCTAGTCCCACTCCAGCCTTGTCCATGGGTTAGAGGTAATTTTCTTTGAGGATGCTACGGGAGGGAGCACATGTTTGGCTTGGGACAATGCTCTCCAGCCAGGGTCCAGCGCCGACAGGCGGGTTTATTCCCCCTGCACAACGTACTGAGTTAAAATGAAGCCTTGGCTTTGCAGAGGGAGCTTGGTTACATGAGCGAGCATTGCCAAAATCTGGTACGACAATACCCCGTCAGGCCAGCGCGCCGCTTCCGCTCAGAAAACAATAGGCGTTTACACAACTGCAGCCCACTTGAGGTTTTTGCCTTACTTCACGGCTAAGCAACGAGACCCCAAATGTTACAGCTCTGCCTAATGTCCTTGGCTCTGTCCTGCTTTGGAAGGAAACATGCTGTGGCCTGCGCTGCCAATGCTATTTCCTCTCACTTGTCTTTAAAGGTCTCTTTTTCCAACAGCTGATCGGCTCTGCAGCTCCGGGGAGTACGTGAGATCCGGCTGGCCCACGATCTAGCTGGTATGGCCGTGTGCCATGTTGTTGTTTGTATTGCTTTCATTTTTTTGGCGTTACTTGGCTCTTCCACGCAACTTGTTTTCATCCTGAACTATGTGCTCATTACATATCCAAACACCCACGCAGGTTTTGCATGAGGAAACTCAAAACACACGCGCAGTAGAGGAGCAAGTTTGTGACGGGGGGAGTGAGATATTTGTCTTGAGGCAGACACAAACAATTGTCAAATCCCCGAGCTGCCCGTGGTTAAATTTCAAGCTTACTGACGACAAGCATGTGAACACCGTGCGCGCATCCTCCTGGCAAAGAGATGTAGGGGACATCTCTTGTGGTCACCCGGGCGTCTCCCAGCAGCTCCAACTACTGTCCAAGGCACCCATCCAGGGACCTCCTGGCTCTCTGGCAAGCTGTGCCCTGGATGCCAAAGGGACCCATTTTTGCTGCTAGGAAAGCTCTCGTTTCCCCTCTGCGGCCCCATCCTCGCGAAGCAGCCAGCCACGGGCAGCGCGGATCTACCCAGCTAGCTCAGGTCTGGCAGGCACCGAGCTGTGCTGGAGGGTTTCAGCAAGGACCCTAGTGAGGGGGTGAGAAATAGGACTGTTCTGCACAGTATTTGCTTCCTAAGTGTCCTCTTTGAGGTTTTCCCCTAAAGCAGTGGGTCTGAGTCACTGCCGGAGGCAGCACGGGCAGCGTTGGTGCCACTGGGCCCCCCCAGGTTGCATGGATCCAGCACTGCATTAGTGCAGCAAATGCAGCATGGCCCTGGACTAGCAGAGGAGGGTTCAGATATTCATGTTTTCCGAGTCTCTCCCATTTTTATGGCCCCACTGCCACCACAGCTCGGCTCCAGCAGCCGCCCTGATCGGGATGCAGACAGCTCAGCTGGAGGCTCCAGGCTGTCCAAATCTGCCGCATGCCGCTCCCCTGCACATTGTGCTCCTCCCCACTGCGCTCGGTCCGCTCGGAATGTGCAAAAACCCTCTCCCAGTGAGTACCAGTAACTGCACAGCACTGGGCAGGCTGAGCCCGAGAAACCGGGGGACTTGGTTCGCAGTTCAGAATTGCTTTGCTTCCTCACAGCCTTCCCTGCTGCCTATGCTGCAGATGAATAAAGATTTTCCAGGGCTGTCAGTACTGCGGATTTCATCAGCATTCTCTTCACTTTAAGTCCAAAATGTGCTAAAAATAAGCTGCCTCGGCATCCAGGTCTTGATTCAAGTGGTAACAGGATAGCAAGCAGAGAAAATCCTAGGGTGGTTTGCACCGTGCAGCGGCAAGCAGGAGGCTGCTGGCTCTCCCTCCTCCTCCTCCTCCTTCTCCTCCCAGCTGCTGCGGGGCTCTTGCCCACCGTTCGCTTGCAGTCTCCTAAATTTCATATTCGAAGGTCACAAGTTTTACGTGGCATCACTCCTCTCAGGCTGGTTGTTAGCGACGCTCCAAATGCCGAGGTAGCATCTCTTCCTCTGCGGTTGGGAGTTTATTATTAGCACGATCCTCAGTAAACTATTTCTTTTAATACACCTGCAGTAATTGTGGGAGGGGGGATACCTGCAGACAGAAGTTTGGATAAGTGAAGTCTGAAATGCCACGGGAAGGCCACAAACTTCAAAAAAACCTCGTTAGTGCAGGAGTGGAGGGAGGCGTGGATGTTGGCGCCTCGTGCACGGACTTTGTTGCGCTGTTGCAGAGCTGCGTGGCTTTGATACCAGTGTAAGTGCTGAGAACCCCTCTCCTGGGAAGGGGTCTTGAGAGGAAGCTGCTCCCCCTTGCTTTTAAAATACCAGTTGATGTTCAGCCTTCAAGGCTGCTGAAGGAATTTTTCATCTGCAGGCAGATTTTGCTGCCACATTCTCACTCGCTTTCCTAAAATAAAGGGGGAAAAAAAAAAAAATCCTCATGCTAATTTAATCTAGCCAGGCATCTTTCTGTCCTGCCTGATAATATCTCTCCAATCTGTCATGTCCAAGAGACAGCTGTTTATTTGTTTGGCTTTTATTATCCCTTGGTCTTGAAATACCTCCTCTGCTTTCTCAAGCAGCCCAGAGCTGCCCCAGAGATGTCCCAAGCCTCCCCCTTGCTTTGGTGGGGGGACTGGGTGAAAATATCTCCCTACTCCAGGAAAAACTCTACAGCAACCTCAGGTAGAGAAACATGTCAAAGAATACCCGGCGTACGTGCTGGTCCCGTAGGTGTTTGGGGTTTCAGAGCCAGCCTCCTGGCACGCAGCCACGCAGCGGGCCAAAGCACTGAAAAACAACCTGGTGCAGGTCTGGAGATCCCGACGGGAGCTTCCCTCCAAACCGAGCATGGCACCACAGACCCAGAGAGGTACCAGTGCTGCCGGTGAATTATTCAGCAGCATCAACTGCAAAGGAGAAAATTATTAATATTTTAATATCTGTTTAATATCTTCATAAATGATCTGGATGATGGGATCAAGTGTACCCTGATGAATTTTGCTGATGATGCCAAACCGAGTGGGGAAGTGGACACTTTGGAAGGGAGAGCCACCCTGCAGGAAGACCTGGACAGGCTGGAAGAGCGGGCTAACAAGAACCTTATGAAGTCCAACAGACACAAATGTAAGGTCTCACACCTCAGAAAACATAATCCAGGAGTGCAGCACAGGCTGGAATCTTCCCGGCTGGGGAGCAGCTCTGTGGAAAGGAACCTGGGGGTCCTTGTGGACAACAAACTCAGACGTGAGTGAACAGTGCGCTGCTGGGGCACAGAAAGCTGACAGGACACTGGGTTGCATCACCAGCTGAGATAAAGAAGTCATTATCCCACTCCACTCAGCGCTTGTCAGGCCACTCCTGGAATACTGTGTTCAGTTTTGGTTCCTGCTATATACAAAAGATGTTGGAATGCTGGAGAGGGTCAAGAGAATGGCCACAAAGATATCAAAGGACA
>JAVKLA010000005.1:3934891-3959814 GCA_034782735.1 Sagittarius serpentarius | reverse complement strand
CCCCCCCCCCCCCCCCCGGTGATTGTCATGCCTGAAACCACAGAACTTTTTGCACAGAGAAGTCCTCTGGTAATACCAAGCATGGGGACATCTCTGTAATTCCAGCAGAGAACAGCCAGCAGTTGGTGCAACGGATATGACTGTTTCTGGGTTGGTAAAAGGAAAAAATACCTACTTCCAGCAGTTGCAAGACCAGTGTCTGCATGGGTAATAAAGAGAAACTTCCACTGTGTTCTGCCAAGACGGCTTTCTACGCAAAGCAGCCAGAATGATCCACTTCTCTTATTTAGCAGTGGGAACCCTTACAGTAATGGCTTAGATGCTAATAACCGCGAAGGAAGCTAGGTTATGAATTTAAGGCACACCAGTACTGCCTCTGGACATGTTATTGTTTGTGGTGCAAATAAAGTAACTCCTTCTACTTAGCTTTTAGTGTGGGGTAGGATTGCCCACAAAGTAGCAGAGCTACCACGATACCTAGTTTTTTTTAGTAGTTACTTGCCAGTGGGAGAGCGGTATTGGGAGTTCAGTCCAGTATGAACCCCTGGTATGGATACAGCTGCCCATCTGTTTTTTCCTCAATTTGTGCTGGTGCTGGTAGTAAGCTGAATTGGAGAACTGATCTGACTAAAGAAGTTATTTATGCTAATCTTTATTGTAGCTGCTGGTGTAGGGAGGGGGAGGATCAGGTGCGAGTGGGTGGAATGGTCCCTCTTGGCAGTGTTGTAGATTTATGCTAGACTAGATCTTCTATCTGCAGTTTATGATTATGAGTTATCTCAAACCGCATTTAATGGGGTGCTTTTTTTTCACAGAAGAAGCTTGCGTAAAACTATTTGGTACTTGCGGTAGCTCAAGGGTTTACAAATACCTTTTTCTAATGCCTTGTGAAAATTACATGGGAAGTCATTGATTTAATGGAATTTTCACTTCTAAAGTTTCTTGGATTTTAATCTAGGTGTCCTATCTGACAAGCCTGCCTCCAGGTACTGTGTAAGAGTGTTGCGATGTCCAGAAAAAGGGCTTTACATGGAAAAAGGCGTTTGTCATTAGGATATGCATTTGTTTTTCTTACTGTCTCATGACTGCTGGAATGCTTGAATTCCTCCAAGCCCATAAATTTTCTTAAACCATTATGGTAAATTGTCTTTGTACATATGGGCTTCTGTCTTCAATGTTTGTTTAATCTTAATAAATTAATAATGTATGTATTTTAAAACATATAACTCCATTAACACTACTATTTTTATCTTTTAAATTTCTTTTTAGCCTTAATTTTGTGTGAGCTGCCTGTCCCTTTTCTCTCTCTCTCTCTGCAGAAGGATTTTTATCTTGTCTAGCTGTACTGATTTAGATCCTCTTTGGTTGCGGCAAACTGATCTTTGACCTGGAGAAGCAAACAAATTACTTCTAAAAATATGATCTTTGGGATCTGTCCCAGTTATAAAATGCCTCTTTCCAGCAGGGCATTATCTGACCACGTAACAGTGCCAATTCCTGCAAGTGTTGCTCAATGTACGAAGAGCTTATCGTCTAATGTTTAAACAAATGTAATAGCATCATAAATAAAATTTATTCTGTAGGGTAAATTGTCTTCTTGCATCCCAGGATAAAGTTCCATAAAGGAGAAAGGCCATATAGTGTTATCTGGTTTTATCTGCCTTCATGTCCCTTAAGTATTTAATATAAGACACACGGCTCCTTCAAGTTTAACACTTTTTTTCCTCTCCAGATATTAAAAGGTATTAAGAAATTAATAAATATCCTTTTGCCTTACTTTTGTGGCATGGTATAGGAGGCTGCAGGCTTGCTTCTTCTCAAAACAAGTGTGTTTTGGTTTCAGGTGGTGACTTAGCTTTGAGACTGGCAACTTTCATTAGAAATCTGTGTCTCATCAGTTGCCAAATTCTTCTCTTTGGTTTGGTTGGTTCATTTTGTCCCTGTTGTAATTAAAGACAGGGGCTACGTTTTTCTCTTGGAGTTGAGCCTCTTTACGCTGCAAACTAGATGTACTTAATTGGATGCCTAGTTATGCAGACCAATGGCTTAATGTTTCCTGTTTTGATAGGGTTAGAGCAAGAGGGTAGTGTGTGTCCGTATGGTGTTCAAATGTATTTTCCTCATTGGGGATGCATGAATAAACCAGCTGCAGGCCTGGGCCAGCGCTGGCATTGCTGTGTTAATAAATGCCATGCTATGATGGAAACTAGCTGAAGGGAGAGGGAACCTGAGTTTCGTTCCTATGCTGTGTAAAAATCATGACGTGTCTCTTGTAACGCCCGCAGATGGACAGCTGCTAGGCCAGTTCTCTAAAATGTATGTATTTTGAGGGGCCACCCTGGTCTAGCTCCTTGCTGTCTCCCTTGTCACAGTGCGGGACTGCTTGGATACTGTTGCTAGTGTGGTGATTTTGGTCTGCCCAATGTGGGAAGAGCGAGGTAATTTGTCTGTCTGTTAATGCTCAACCTCTGATTTAACCTCTTTCCCTTCTGAGCTTTTGTATGAGTGCTTTTTCCTCCAGTCCTTTGTAGTAATCCAGATGCTTGTGTTCTTTTCCTCCTACACAGCAGATGGAGATGGCATAAGCCTTTTGATGACTGCTTCATTCTTTTTACATAAGTTTTATGAGCTGGCGAGTTCGTTAGTTGGACGTGGTAGAGCATGTAAGCCCTGTCCAGCAGGTGGTGTATCGTTACCTCGCCAATAATTATATATATTTTAGGGATATATTTTAAGCTTTTAATTAAATCTGGGAGATGAGCTTTTACCATGTGGTTATAGGAGAGGAGAAGGCTGATCCTTCATATGACTGTCTGAAGAATGTGTTTCATTTTAACCAAAACACCTATTCTGAATTTGTTAATTACCTAAATGCTATGCTATTCCAAACTGTAAGAAAGCAACTTGGAGGTAATTTTGCTGGTTGAAGAGTTGAACTGCTTTCTTGTGCGTTGTTCTAGGCTTGTAGCTCATATGAAAAATACTTGTTAAAATTTGGCATGAGTTAGATGGTCATGTTCTTCCCTCCAAGAAAGCTTAAGTAGGTTAGCAGCTCTCTCTCTCTCTCCATTTCAGTATTGCCTATTTAGTAAAGGACGGGTTTTGGCTTGCTAACCGTTTTACTGCTTATCGTTTTTAATCTTATTGAAAATTTCTTAACCCATTGAGGTGAATGAGACCATTTTTTCCACTTCATTACGAACTTGGGCCGACATAAATTACTCTGGTTTACATTTATTTCACAATTTAGTTGTTTTTTTTGATTTTGCAACTTGGAGCTCCATCTCAACCACAGGGCTTGGAGGCGTATTTTGATGGGTCCCGTAAAATAGTGATGTAGAAAATTTTTAATAAAAGGGGGAGAAGCTTAGTCTCTGCCCAGCGATTTAGGTTTGCATGAGAATGTTACTGATCTGCATGTGTGACAGATCTTACTGGAGACATAAAATATAATGTGGCTGTTATTTAAATTACTTCTGGCTTCTCATTTTTTAGGAATATCTTGGTGGATAAGCCCAATGATCAGTCCTCGAGATGGTCTTCAGAAAGCAATTATCCTCCCCAGGTAAGCATCTGAATCTGCCATTGCATAGCTGTGTCGTACAACTTAATATATACTGGAGTTTTTATTTTAAATGTAGACTGCTACTATTTATATTGACAGCTTTTACAGGCTACCTTCTCTCAGTAAAATGCAGGTTGTTGGTACAATAGGTATTTACACTTCCACAATTTATTTGTGATCTTTCAATAAATGCTTTTTTGCAGGGGAAGTTTCGCACTTCATCCTTGACAATTGCGGTCGTACTGGAAATAATCTAACCTTATGGTTAGATTAAGCTGCTAATGAGGCGTGCAGGTCCCCCTTTGTCAGCACTACTGGAAACTGTTGTAGATTGCTGGCCTTGAATCTTAGATCTAAGGAGCTTGTGTTTATTTCCCTTAATAGCGCATTTAGAAGTGTAGACTCTGTTTAAAGAGACATGAATGTCACCTCTTCTGTTGGTTAAACAGCTTATTAAAATAAGATTTGTATTGATTTTAGCATCTGATTTACTTTTTCACTATTAATTAGATTATTAGATTACCCAGAAAAAATATGATTATCCTTTTGCTTAACTTTTTTTCTCCAATAAATGTGTTATCCTTCTCTTCATGCTAGATCTATACCTTATTACTCTGGTACTGTTTGATCAGCTTCTCTATCTCTTACGCCGGTTGTTTTAAATTCTTTTGTTTAAAACACTGCACAGTAGAATGTGTTGTGCAATATCTCTCTCATGCAAAGTTCTTCTGCTTACCTACTTACTTAATCCCAGTATTCCTCATGAGTTAAGTCTCAGAATTTTTGTCTAGGTAAATCTTGCTACTTTGCTTTGAAGGTGTCTAGGCTGGCAGCTCCCTATAGCAGCAGGTCATCTCATCCAGCTGCGAAGCTTTCATCTTGATTTTCATGATAGTGTTTTATACCGTTGTGTCTGTAAAAGTGTGGTGTTTTTTTTTTTTTTTTTAGGAGAGGGAAAAGTATCCTGTTTATTGCACTAATATGTTTCATAAACCTACCTGTGAAAACTAATAATTTTGATCCTCTTCATGCCTCTGTGCATCTACTGCTCTTTTAATTTCATGTTTTTACATAAACATATTTTGATAAACGGCATAGGAATTTAATCCATAGCCTGAAGCAATTTTAGCCTACCTAGGAACTGTTGATTGCAGGGTAATGGGTATAGAGCATGTATTGTATACCAGTCTGTGCCATCCTTTACTTCCTTTCATGCAGGAAGCACGTGTTTTTCTTAGGACTCTCTTGTTCACAAGGCAAGGTTGTAGCTTTGGATGGGGTTTTTCACCTGAGGTGCTCTTAGTTGTTACTAAAAGTTGCTCTTTCAATTTTCTGAGCCATCCTGGTTATTTTGTGCTCTTAAAACCCTGATTCTGGAATGGGAATACATCTCTTGTAACTAGGTGCTTTAGAATATTCCCAACCTATGCTTAAAGCTGACAAGCAGTGATACCAGTTATATTCAGGCATGTAGATTAAGCAGGGTATAATTAGAGTGGTAGGCTTCTGTACAAACCACATGAGCTTGTTAAAGAGATGTCTTCCAACAATTTTATGTGTTTTGATCATGGCCTGAATGAAGATGCTGTTGCAGAACTACCGAATCCCACGTGCTAAGCAAGTCATTTAAACAAAACTTTTTGATAGGAGAGAAATGAATTAACATCGTGCATCTACCTGTCGCTACCTCACACCCCCCCCTTACCTCCCCCTCCTCACACACCTCCCTCTCTTGTACCTACGCCTCTGTCGTACCCCCCATGCGCACTTTTGTACCTCTTGCCCCCACCCTGTACCTCCCTCCTTCCCTCTCTCTCATACCTACCTGTCTATATATGAGGTATCCAGATTTGAGGTCCTTTGATCTGACTTACAAAAAGTTAGTCTTTGTAGTGGCAACTGAGATTGGCAAGACAGTATTTCGGTTTTATTCTGTGTTATTTAAAGACAAAACCAACGGAAAACCTGGCTGCCTAAGTGGAAAAGGCCATCCTGCTGGATTCCTCTTACCGGAATCCCTGTATCCGATAGTGAGAATATGAAAAGCTGCGTAGTTGCTCGTGTATTCCACAAGCCCAATCCTGAGTGCTGAGAGGCGAGAGAGATGATGTATTTGCAGTGTCTCTAATATGTACTTTAGCTAATTCTTATGCTTCAAACTTGGTTGTTTAATTATTCGTGTAAAGTATTTTGTACAGTGTAACTGCTCTGTTGAAAAATTAACTGGAAAGAGGGAACAGGGAATAAAACTTGTCAGAAGAGGCCTGTGTGCAAAGAATGCTCTTCTTGTTATTTCTGTGTATATAGAGAGAAAGGGTTCCAAATTATGTTGTCTCGTACTTGACGAAAGAACTTAAGATTTGATTGCATTTTGCTCAGAATAGCTAGTTCTTGCTCCTTGCCGATTGAAAGACTGCCACATTTTAATACAGATAAAACTTTTATACAGGTTTTCTGCTTCTTCATTCTTGCAGATGGCTGAAGTTCTTAAGGCATATTCTTAGCTTGGAAAACTTCAGTTGAAATAGTGGGTAACCAAATTGTAAGTGTGGTGAGGGGAGAAGTTGTGGGGAAAATTTGTTGCTTTATGTTTGAATTTGGGTATTTCATATTCCAAAACCCGATGATATATACACATGACTTTTAATCCCCAGAATAAGCATCATGTATCCTATGGAAAATGAAGTTGCAAAGCATTTGATGGCTTGTCTGTTGGGATCACTTCATTTGAAAACTGCTTGCCTTTGCGGTGACGCACTTGTTAAAATGTGTGGGTGGCCGTAATAGTCCGGGACAGGAAGTGAACTAAAACTCCGTAAAATAAAGCTTTCCTTGTTTCCAACTTTGTTAGCTGAAACTAGGGCTAAGACACAACACAAGGCCTAATGTCAGTCACGCTCACTGGAACATGCCATGAGATACTTTAATAAGCTCTGCAGCCCTAATCGCTAGTGTTTGTCTCATCAGTGTGTCTCACCTTAATGTAAGGGTTTAATAAATCCCTGCTGAGGTGGTGGTGCTGTGCTGGCTTAGAGGTAAAAATATGAGTGAGTCCCTAAACATTGATTTATTCCCTTCCCTTGTTGAGTGAGACAAAACCTCTCCAGGCACCTTTTCTTTCAGAGTGTTCCTCTTGCTAGGATGAGCAGGAATCAGAAGAACACAGGTAAAAATCTGAGAGTGTGTTCAGTAGCTCAACGAAGATCCATGCTTTGCAGTAAATGTGCCAGAGTCTATATTAAACCTTTTTGAAAAGGGAAAGAAAATCAAAGTGGAAGTCTAGGCACTTGAAATGCTGCCATGTGACTATATTTAGTAAAGGGTTTTCCTAGCTTTATGGGTATGGTAGAGTTAAATAATCCTTGTGGCCATGAAAGCCACTAGTTGTTTATGAATGAGTGCCAGTGAAAGGAAATAATATGACAGCTGTTTTTCTGTTTATTAAACTAGATATCTTTCTTGAGTCTTGAAATAGAATGACCCAGAAATTATATATTCAATAACAAACCTGTTATGTAGTAACCTATTCAGGCAGAAAAGGGCTGATCATTCTATTTTTAAACTAGTTCTAGGCTTACATAGGAAGTGTGAAGCAATAAGGCTGGTAATGCTGAAGACCACGGCCCTGTCACAAATGCTCATCCTGATGGTTCCAGCAATGGCCTGACTTGGAAGACTGTGTGCAGAAGAACATTTAATTCCCTGGAGTGGCTTGATTAATAACGTCGAGAACAAAAGGATAGATTTTTTTATTTAGCCACAAGCTTAATTGCAAAAGCAATTGGTAGGTTTGTGTAGTGGACAGGGGCATCCCCTGTAATTTTGTGTTTTTATTTTCACATGCAATACAAGTTTCACTACTCCCTAGTAAAAAATGCTTGAGCAGAAATAGTTAAAGAAATTAATAAAATACAGTGTGACTCCAATTACACAGGCAGCTTGCGTAGTGCAGTTTGGAATCTAAGCGTATTTGATATGGAGATATGCTCTTTAACTGTTTAAAATTTATATGTATAAAGTTAGTGGCACTGTCCAAACAATTGGTTTCAGTTTTGCATCTGAGAAGACCAGTTTTCCTCTCTTGAATTCTATCCTGCTGTGTAGATTGTATCAGGAACTAATTTAAAGTACATTAATAAAGTTGTGTGATTCAGAAGTATGCATATGGTTGTCATCAAATGGTAGCACAGACCAGAGCTTCAAAAAAGTTTGGAATTTGCTGCAGCTCCCAGTGTGACAGGGCTGGATTTGCTTTTTTTTTTTTTTCGGTGTACCGTAACAAGCTGTTGAGGTGCTGAAGTGCCATACATGACTTCCTCTACTCTGCTCCTTGTGTGTCTTCACTTACAAATGTGTTTAATCATAAACCACTTTTACTCTTCTAATGTTTTGTAGCATTTTTTTTTTAAGTGTTGTAATTTGAGGCTTAACAATTAGGCTGAGGTTTTTGTGCAGTTACACCGATTAGTGTCTGTGTGCCATGCTTCTAATGCACAAATGCTTCAGTTTATAATTTGGATTTTTGGAATACTTCATGAATACTTGGACATTAAATGTACTGATGCTGCTTATAGCAATAGGACGGAAAAGTGTCAAATATTTTGGTATATGTATTTGTCTGAAATCTCATAGACTTGTTCTCTCCAGGTTGAATAAATTACTTAGTCTTACATACACTTCTATCACGTCTGTCAAAGTTATAGAGAATAGTCTGTCACATCTAGAATCCTGGTGGCAGTCCAGAAATATCCGTGCCGTCAGCTGTTTGCAGCTCTTGAGGCACTATATTTTTTCAACAGCGGTGAGATTTGTAACAGGTACCCCCAGTGGCAGCAGTGTGTATGTTTGTATATAGAAACAAAAAGTACACCGATGTATGTCTTTTTATATATGTCTGTGTATTAAAAAAATATAAAGATGCATACTTGCATACAGGTATTGGGCCATGAGCTTTAAAGCAAACCTGTCTCTTTTTTTCCGTATCAGTCAGCAGATAAATTCACAAAAAAGTTGTGTTTAGCTTTTGTGCTTATATTTTCCTGTAATGTCTGCTGGAGTTGGCAGGTGATAGGATGCGTGGAAGCAGGAAGGAGTGCTGCAGAGTTCCCTCTGTCTGTAGGTTTAAGAAATCACTGCTAGCCATGTGGAGTAATTGCCATGCCTTGCTCCCTTCCAGGCATGTATGCCAAGATAAAGGATTTAACCACAGCCCTGGTTTTCTCTCCCTTAATTTAGGGTAAAAATTGAATAATGCAGGATGATGTTTGTGTGGTACTTGAGAAAGTATGTCTTCATGACCCAAGCGTTAGGTTTGTGATTACAGCAAGACTAAGAAGTGCAGTTGCTGATGCTGGTAGTGCTAGCTTCGCTTTTTCAGCTTTGGGAGAAATCTGCAGGGAAGATATGGTGTAGGAGGAGTTCTTAGATGTTGTGTACTGTTTGTTCTGCATGGGAATTTTGGCAGCAGGCTGTGCCATGTATCAAGTACTGCCTTGCTCATTACAGGACCATCCTTTTGCTCATCCCTTCCTTTTCTCTGCTTCAGAAAAATGTTTTCTGTATAGAACTTTGTTTTTTCTGAAGTTTGGGAAGTACTTCGAGACAAAAGCATGGCTTACTGCTAGTTAAACTAAAAGTGGATTCTGACATTTAGGTGGATGGTGTTCTGCACAAAACTAGGAATTTTTCATCAAAAGAAATAAAGTCTGGAAAAGCACCAAAGCATTCGTTTGTGGTACCCTAGCAGTGCCGATACTAGTTTATTTTCTTCATTCTGAAAAATTTTGAGTTACTGGAAACATCTTTGACAGTAAATCTTCCTTATTCTATTACGTACCTATCCAGTCTGCATTATCATCTGTAACCGCTATATGTACAAGTATTTCTTTTAAGCTAAGCTTTTTGTAAATGTGGTGAGAACCAGCCATTGAGATCACACATTTATCCTGATGGTCTCTAGAACAATGTCAGTACTGCTCCTAGGTTGAGAATTAGTTGCTTTGTAGGGCTGTGACAGACTGAGAACTAAATGGATGGCAAAATTTGTTCTGCTTCTCACTCAAAAGATACACTTCAACGGTAAGATTGTCCTACTGATGGAATTGTTTAGCACAAGCAGAGTGATGCCCATGGCACTGTATGGGGAGATACTACTCTGTACTCAGGAACCACAGAAAGCAGCCAAGTGCATGCAAATACTCTAGTTGATGTCGATGAAAGACTCGAAATACTGTGTCATGTCTGGTTTGGCAGTGCTGCTTCTTGGAGAGGGCCACCAGCAGTGCCTGCAGTGGGAGGTGCCCTACAATGCCTTACTTATCTGCTTGTACTGTAGCCTTGATCACAGGATTTGTGACAAAATCCAGCATGATGAGTAATTGTGATTCTGCACTTTGTCTTGTTTCTCTGTTTTGTACTGCTTATTTATGAGAAGTTAGGGAAGAGAATTAAACACTTTTTTTTCAGGTATAAAACTTGACATATTCTGCAAAACAGGATGTCTCCAGACTGTATCCAAGACCTGTTTTGTAGGGAAAGGTTAAATAAACTTGGTGCTCAGTGGTCCCTGATGAATGGTGCAAGCGCTGCTTTGCATATGCTTTTCCAGTGGAACAGATCTCTTCCTCCAGCAGTGCTGGTGAAGCTGGTAGCTGGGGCCTGAATATAAATAATCTGACTGTTCATACACTGTGGGGTGGACATCTGTGTAAGGGGGGAGCAAATGTTCACAAGGGAGAACATTTTCATTGTTTTATGTGTAAAACCCCTTTATTGTCAGTTAAGTGGCTTGGTTTTATTTGGTATGGTTAATAAGCAGTTGGTTCCTATGTTAGCCACACATCGAACTTAGTCTGTGTTCAGTGGTTAAGTAGTGTCAGCCCAGAGAGGAAAAGTAATTTGATGTTCTCTTAGCATGTGGAACATACTGTATTTATCTAATTTTGTATTCAGTTTAGGTTTCATTTCAGGCTGTAGTGGGCGTTTGAATCATCACTCTCCGTAGTTTGATCCTATTTGCCAGATTTCAGGAAGTCTTGCGTCCAACGTGAAGGAATATATGTAAGCCCTGAATAGAAATGCTAGGAATAGGTAGTTCAACAAAATCTTTTTACTGGATAAACTGCTTTTAAAGTAATATTCCTAAAAAACCTTTGCTTCATTCCAGGAACAAAGGAGAAAATATAATAATGGGGAGGGATCATCTTAACTTTCATTCTCTGGCTTTGTAAACTGAATTTTTGAAGGCTGTAATGCTTCTTCCTTAGTGTGTTTTGCAGCCTTGGCTTTAATATTAAAATTCACTGTTCTCTCTTCTGCAGTATTTGATTCTGAAACTTGAAAGACCTGCCATAGTCCAGAGTATCACATTTGGCAAATATGAGAAAACGCATGTCTGCAATTTAAAGAAGTTTAAAGTCTTTGGTGGGATGAATGAGGAAAACATGACAGATCTCTTATCCAGGTAAGATGTGATTTCATCAGCTATGGTAATCATAAAGGCTGGACCAAAATGCTGTTCCCCTCCACTCCCAAGCAGATACACGGCTAAGAGTGTAATAGAGCTGTGGTTGTGTTCCTGCAGTTAGCTGTCCATGTGTTTATGGCTAGGTCAGAGAGCAGCAATCCCAACACTCGCTCCAGGAAGCCTTCCTTATTCTGCTCTAACCACAGAGGATTCGTGCAGAGCGAACTCTTGGAGATTTGGAAGAGCTGAGAGCAGGGTGCAATGTTGCTGGATTGCAATTCCTTTGTTCTGTGTGCTTGGGGCACAAGAGAAATGATTCCTCAGGTGTGGGTAACTTAAAGCAGCTTTTAAAAGCCCAAGTAACCTGCCTATGTCAAGAACCTCATTGCAGCTGTAAAGGTCTGAACTAGTCAGCTGCTCTGCCTTTCTTTGAATGGGTAAATAAATCAAATAAGCAAATGGAAAACCCATGATTTCCTTTGTTTAGCTTGATTTGGTAGTTGTACTGATAGGGACTAAAGAAAGAGCCTTTTGGATATTCAAGCTATCCAGAGCTTCCAAGTAGTTGCTAATGTAAATTTGCAAGGGCCTTTTAAGGAGTCTTCTGTTTCAGAAAGGGAAATGATATTTAAATATCTAGGAGTACAAGAGAAATGAGTAGCAAGAACTAGTCTTTTTTTGGAGGCCTACAGAAGGGAAGTCCATCTCCAGGGAATGTATGGGTGTACATCATATGTAGTCAAGCAGAATAGCCATGGAGAAACATGGGAAGTTCTTTGTTGCAGGTATCCTTCAAGACCATACAGAAACTAGCCACAACCCTTCTCACCCTTTTGCCCTCTTTAGATAGACCAGTCTTGCAATTTGACTTTATTGCTGCTAGAATTACGGGGGAAGAGGTCTTAGTAGCATAGTAATAATTGATATCTAATATAATTTCACTTGTACTGAAGTTTAATAAAACTCCTTATTTTGGGACCTGTACTTGTGCATCTCCAGTAGAAATAGACTTAAGATTTTTTTATATATTGTACTAAATATTTGATATTTTTATAATGTAATGCCCATGAATGGATCATAAAGCCCTTTGGCAGTGTGATAATTCTGAGAGCTGGTCCATCTCCCTCTTCAAAACGGAAAAGCGCGGTTCAGGCGGATCGCTTGCTGAAGTCACAGGGTTTACAGGTGCAGACGAGCAGTATTGATCCGGTATCAGTTCCCTCCTGAAACCACTAGCCAGTGCTGCCTCCCAGGGAGATACAAGATGGTGGATAGCAGTCCAGGCATTGGTCCAGCATGCATACTTATGATTCATAGTAATATGAAACAAGCTTCGCATTTCAGGCGTGACCTAGATTGCGTTTATTAGCTAGTCCTAAAATACAAGGTAAGATTTAGTAACCTTATTTATTTTTTCCCACAGTGGCTTAAAGAATGATTATAACAAAGAAACATTCACCTTGAAGCATAAAATTGATGAACAGATGTTCCCCTGTCGATTCATTAAGATAGGTAAATGCATTTTTTCAGCATTCTGAGTAGAAAATAATCTCTTATACTTGTGCCAGTCTTGGCACTTGTGACTTCATTGTACTCAGGCAAAGTATCCACAATAGCTGTTCCATTTCATGATCTTTTAGGCTGGTTAGACTGGAACACAGTGAAGTCCTGTTACTGAGAAATAATAGCTTCATAATTTAAATCCTGGGGAATGAAAGCAAAATACAGTAATTTTCAGAAATACAGTTGCTGAGTCAACTAATTGCTGGAGAAGCTGCTTACTGTCCTACTATAAATTGCTATGCAGAGCTTTTTAAAAAAAAAGTAATCATTAAACACCGGTAAAAGTTTCAGCATTGACAACCCTAGAGTTTGAAAAAGATTGAAGTCTTTTGTTTTCAAACATGCTCGCAACACACAGAGCAACAGCAGAAGCCTTTCCTGTTCTCTTCCTGCTACTCTAATCATTATGTACCATCTCTGGCTAAAGATGGCATCCAGGGGCAAAGAAGAATTATACCCCATGATGTCTAATCTTGTTTCTCTGGTGAAACTTGCTAAAGGGGGTGCTGACAAAGGCCAGTTACTATGACTTGTGATGGGAGCAGGTGAGGATCTCTCTTCCTTGCTTCATGCAGGCCAGAGAGTACGAGTGTCTTACAGTGGCTGTCAATGATACTGGTTGGATTTAATCCAAGAATGTAAAGCCTTTCAGCTTTCTGTAGCTCAGTAAATTTATCTTCTCCTTCCTACCTGCTGAGATAGTAAAAGAATTACTGGTTTTGAACTAGCCGTTTAAGGTTAAAAATAGAGCAAGGAGGTAGTTGCTGAAAAATGAGATAAGATCCCATTGACTAATTTAGATGAATTTAGGAGCATTTTGAAGTGTTGGGTAATTCCTTTGCCAAGACTTGGATGATAATTGCTGTGTAGGGGCTCCCCTTAGAGCCCTCTGCTCTAGTGTCTTCTACACAGCTTTCTGAATCTCCTCTCATGTCTGCCTGAGGAATTGAAAGCTTCAGGCTGGGAATCAAGTAATGATTTTTGTGTGATAAACAGTGGTATTTCCCATTCGTAGAGAAGCAGAGAAATTGGTTGTTCATTGGATTTGGTTTTGGCAGCTACTTTTGGAAGCATCTGTAACGCTTGGCTTTAGGAAACCTCAAGAGGAGCAGAGGAATAGCTAGAGTTAAAGGTTGAATACATCAGGAAAGTTAAATTGATTTTTTTTTTTAATGTATTCTGAAGCTTCCTCCATTAGGTTTTTTGGAAATGTTATTTTTCAGTGGCTAAAAATCAGCAAGTAGTTACTGGAGGGCTAAAGGGGTGAATGGAAAGATTACTAGCTACTTCTCTGGATGTGTAAATTGTATTCCAGCAAAATGTGTTCTGAGGTTATGAAGTGTAGCAATGAGTTAAAACTTGTTAGGGAAGTGAAATGCTGATTAACTTCTGCTACCAGGATTTTTTCTCTGACATGACATGAATAGTATTTATACTTATGTGGCTTGTTTTGTTGGGATGTGTTCCTCGTGTAGCAATAAGCATTCTGTGTTATATACATTAATATTAGATTTGTATTTAACTGTCACTTGCTCACTAGTTATGGTCTGAGGTCAGTTTTCCTTTTTAGCTATATCTAGAGCCTTTCGTTTCTTGAAGCTATCTTCTATGAAGAAATTCCTATGCTAGGACAGAAATTAAAATGATCTTTTCACCAAAGCCTATTAAAACCTGTAGTTGATGGCTAGTGTCATTTTATTTATGAAGTTGAGAGTGTTTTTTGCTGTGAAACAACTACAAAATGGGATTACGAAATTCTGTTATTTTTCAGATTCACAGCTTGAATATGTTTTCAGTTTGTTAAAATTTCCAAGCTGCTAGCCAGAGTAACTCAAAATTCGAAATACCGTGCTGTGTTCCTTGTAATGCTGCCAGTAAACATGAGGCCAAAATCTGCCCTTTTGGACTCTTAGAGACTGACACCGCAGAAGTTACTGCTATCAGCGAGGTTTGCGTATTTGGGCAAGGCATTAGCTAGTTCGGCAGTAACTTGCATCAAGCATTTGCTTTATAATTCTGCAGATAAGCATACTGACCTATCCACCACTGTTAATAACACAACAGTGAGGTTTATATGCGGGTACAGGGCAGGAGGAACATGACATGGGTAAATATCTGAGAGGAGGAAAATACTTTTGAAACTTCCTCTGAGCAACGGAAGTTGTAAGACTCGTAGGAAGCAGAAAAAAAAACTTTTCTCCTTTTGTCAAGAAAAGATTTGCACTTCTTTTAATTTAATTAGTTCAATTTCAGTTCCTTAGCACTGAAATGCCCAGTTGTGCAGGCTTTTGACCTACTTGACAGGTAATTTTTACACTCATGTAGCACCTCATTAAAGAACTTGGGAAGGGGAAGAAGATATTTATCCAGAAAAAATATCGAAGAATAATCTTTTTAATGTCTGTGAGTTTTGTTTCTGGCTCTGTTTTTGTGGTTACTCCAAGCAGAAATTTTGTTGTGCTGTGTCCTTGAAAGCAGAAGGTGTTGTAAAGACTGATTGCCATGGAAGAGCTTGAAGAAATGCCGGGTGTAATTCTCATGCCAATTCGTTACTAGCATGGGGAGTTAGTAACTAGTCTTCAAGATTTTTACACTTTGTAATAGAAATGAGCAATACTTTCTTTCTGGATGTTCCCTGTGTTTTTACAAATGTATGCTGTTTGTGTGTCTACTGCCTGTAGATGTGGAACACGGAAATTAGCTTGAGAGAGGTATTTGAAATTATTGTACTGTTTAATGCCTCTGCTACTGTCCTCTCTAGTATAAAGGGTTGCAGTCCTTATCTAGGCATAGCTTCCGATTATTGAAAAATATCCCCTCAAATCATCCTTGTGTGGGTAAAGAACTGTTGTAAGTGACCTAAATACTTTCCTCTTCTGTTAAAGGGATATTGATTTTTTTATTATTATTTTTTTCCTCTGCTGGGCACCTCTCACTGTGGAGTGACAGTTCAACTGAACAGTTGTGTGTCTTTCAGGATGGATTGCTGTAATACCTGCAGCAAAAAAAACCCCCCATGCTGAGGTGGCTTTATGGTAAAAAACTGGAGGAATACTGTAGCTTTAGGCTTCAGATTCAACAACTTTAATCATGGCGTATTTCCACCTCAGATGTGTGTGTAGAAAAAAGCAACATAGCAAAGAGTGGGTAGCATAAGGTACAGCCAGTACAACTGTGTTGCAGGACAGGGTATTCACTGGGTTTTTTTTGGGGGGGGGAGGGGGGGGTTGTTGTTTTGTTGTTTGTTTTTTTTTGTTTTTTTTTTTTAAGAGGGGGACATTCTCAGCTCTTGCAGAGGCTCTAGTAGGTTTGTGTCTACCTAGGCTGCAGTGTGAAATCTGAAGTGGGTGAAGGGGAGGGCAAATAAAAACCAGCTCTTGGGAGATGTGAGAAAACAGATCTGTACCCAGGATCCTATACTGCTGTTACGTCCAAACTTGGTACAAAAACAGAAATGAGATTTTGTGTGTCACACTGACAAGTAATACTTGTCGCTGTTTGTGTGACTGTTGCTACCTCCTTGCTGCACTTAGTGTCTCCTCCTTCCAGGTCTAAGTTATATTGTGGCTGATGTAAAAGGAGATTTGTCTAAAGACCTAAGAATACCTATGGAGGCCTGAAAAAGAGGAAAGGACGACAAGTGTCTCCTTTGTGTAGCCTGGGAGCCAGGGAAGAGGTTCAAAAATGGGGAGATGATCCAGCAGGACACTTGATCTTTCCTAACTGGAACAGAAATGACATTACGGTTTCAACCCTTCTGCTTTATTTCTTTTCCTGTTCCTATGGAGTAGTTTAAAAAGATCAGCTTCAGTTTTCTCTGCCTGTGAAGCACTGGGGAAGCATTTACTCTGCATTCCATATACAACTTAATGTCTGTGCTTTCCTTGAAGTAGATGATTGCATTATGAAAATCCTGATGTTGAAAATAACCATTTCTGGAGTTTTGTTTCCTTCTTATAAACAAGACTGTTGAAAGCTCAGAGTTAACTGGGGGGAGAGCAAATTTTGGCAAGTTGATGGCTTTGCAATTTTTGTGTTGATAGCTACCCAGGATTCTTATGCACATCCCCATAACGTTTTTTGTGCTGTAGCTGCCTGCCAAGATCAGAGAGTGAATTGTTAAATTTTTGTGGGAGAAGTTCATGTAAGTTTGGAGAAGAACTGTTGAAAAGAAGTAAGAGGTGGGTACCTCTGCATTTTTTCTGGAATGAGGTGAGGAGGTGGTAATATTTGTTGGTGTTCCACTAAACTCAGTGTTGTGAAATTGGCCTCAGGTTCACCATCAGGAAATTTATGGTCTTGGTCTATTTGAGGTGGTCTGCGGTTTGGTTCAATGTTTCAGTACAATAAGCTGATGGATAGACTTTGTTTCTTTATAGCTGAGCAAATACCAAATTTAACTTCAGTTTGGTCTTGGTCTGTGTGTTCAGGTCTGAAAGACAGATCAAAGGTGTTACTCTTACATGTGGTATTTTGTCAGTCTCCTGCCTTAATAGGTGGGATATCCAGGATTAGACTTATCTGCGTACTTCGATTTAAAAGTAGTAATATTTTAGGGTATGAAGGTACCATATTGGCAGCACTCAACTTGTGCGCAGGACAAAACTAAGCAAGAAGGAAGTTTATCGGGCAGAGTGTATGCAGTGTGTGCAATGTTGATGGAAGACAGGTGACTCTTGGTTTTTCTGAGCAGTTCACTTCTCTCCTGTCTCCACAAACATGTCCCTGCTAGAGACTGCTCTGAATGCATCTCGCATTGTATGCTGAACAATCAAGTAGAAAGAAACTGTTTGAACAGGGTGATTTGAGAGCTGTAACATATAAAGTGCCTACTTATGGATATTAAAATCGGTTAAGAATCACACATTCAAAGTCTCTTTAGTTCTTTTCTAAGAATCGCTTATCTTGATGACTATTCCCAGAAGTTGTCACGGGTCTTCAGCAATAGTTTTGTAGAAACGCCCTTTAAAATTTAGAAAATCATGTGTTGGAACATATGCTTTTTGCCCAAACATGTTGCAGAAAATAATAGATCTAGCTTGTTTGAAGTATAAATACTTAAGAACCTTTAAAAGCTCAGGAATAATTTTAAGGCAAATTTTGGTTTTTATTTCCTCAAGGAGTACGTCAGAAAACCTTTAGTTCAACAAGTAATCTCAGTGGTATTTCATAGTGGTTTGAGAGACAACACGCAATTTTTCTGTGGCAAAAATAGTTTCTGTGGAAGGGAGGAAGTAGTGGACTCCATGCTGTTGCTAGTAACTACTCGTTCGTCTCTAATACTATCTTTTCCTGTTTATCAGTTATGGTCAAATAGAAAGGAAACAAAAGTATTTGAAATGAAACCACTTAATTTCACTGCTGTTCTAAGGAGTCAGAGTTCACACAAGTTTTCTGGGGGTTGGAATTGCTTCAAAAAGCCTTAAGTTTAATCAATAGATAGGTGAAAGACCATAGATGTTAACAGAGTGGTAGAGAAGCCTTAGGTGAGAGGCTGCAGTGTGTTTCATAGGTCGTTTAATATTTTAAGTATGTTTGTATCAATACACAGATAAAACAGTATTAGCCAAAAAGCTGCACAGATTTAAGCTTTTAAAAAAAACCCAAACCCAAACTAGATACGGTTTTTAAAATGGAAACTGACAGTTTTCCCTTCCTCCCTCCTCCATAACTTGCAGACGTTACTAATTTTGTAAAATTTAAAATACCCAAGCTTCTTGTCTTCACCATTAGGGAAAATAATTGTTGCTGACAAATGTGGAAATAAATGTACTGTGAGGAGCAAATACTGTCGCTGGTGTGCTTGTGATTCCCATCCATGTCAAAGCTTGTTGCCTCTTGGAGCTGTTTTAAATGATAGTATTTTTGCTTTTTTGCTTAAAGCAAGCTTCTGCTTTGTAATGATCTGCTGTGTTAATGTTGCTTGGCACAGGTTACTTTAAATGACAGCTTTAACATGACTTGTTTGGTAGTTTTCTTAAGCTTACTTAAATGAACTAGAACTTATGTCAAACCAGAAATACTGAGTTTTGTGTAACCTTTTAAAAGCATTCTGTTGAAATAGTACTGTGTGTAGCCTGATGACACTAATGCAGTGGTTGTTAGATGTTTATGCACCCTTTTTCTCCTTTTCCTTTCTTCTCCAGTTCCACTCTTATCCTGGGGACCTAGCTTCAATTTTAGTATCTGGTATGTTGAACTTAATGGCATTGATGATCCGGATGTGGTCCAACCGTGCCTCAACTGGTACAGCAAGGTAGGCCTGCATTTTAGATGCCTGTTTGAAGATTTGTAGTCTCAGAATCTTGTGAAACTTCTCTTACTGGAATTACGTGACCTTTTCATTCTTTGAATATCAGCTATTAAAACAACAAACACGCATAGTTAAAACTCAAACCACGTGGCTGACTTTGACTCCAAGTTAATATTTTTTTAATTGTGTCTGCTTGTCCTCTTTGGAAAAAAAAAACAAACCCACAAAAAACACAAGCAACAAAACACCCCCAAAAAACCCAAAGCTGCCATCACCACCAAAAAAACCGCCAAAAAGCCCTACAAGAAAAAACCTGCTAGGTAGACATCGCAAGAAAACATAAAAGAAAGGAACACTGCGTCGAAGGGGACAATATTAGTAAAACAGTATTTGTATTGAAAGGGAAGTGAATCTTACCAAAACCAGGTTCCATTTCTCCCTTTTCTTGCCTTTTGATTAGTCATTCTTTTACCATACCAGTCCCTCTATAGAGCTCTATGTGAGCCTAGAGCCTTTTGGGTTACATATGCAGCTTTTGTTATAGGGTATAAAAATGAGCTTGTTTTAAAGAGAATCCGTGTTGGTGTCTTTCCTGTTTCAGCTCCTTGCACTTCTGATGTTTCCCACTTACTGTCTTTTTGCTGAATACTCTGGAACAGAGGGGAGCTGATGCCACTGGACTGTGAGATGAGATATGCCATTTGTCACTTTGATAGACAGAAAGTTCAAAGGGTTCTAAACATTATTTGTATAAACTGTATTTAATTGAGTGCAACAGATGCCTCTCCTGTGTGAGGGAAGGGCACACTGACAACCAGAATTTATTTTGTTGCTGCTTTTTATGCATAGATCTTCTGGAACAATTAATGAAATTCATATTGTGTTGCAGAGAAGATATAATTCCCAGCTGAATAAGACTGAGTAGTGGAGCAGCATATCTCTGCTTCCAGAAGGAAAAACTTAAAAGGGGATAAAGATTGTGCATGGTAGTACTGAGACTCCCTCACTAGTTTATGGTACTGGCAGTACGGTGAAGAAACCTTGTGGCCATGCTATCTGGCTTATACGTTTTTATACCAACATCACAAGCTTCTTCATGGAGGGTCTGAAAACAGCGCTAACGCAGTGGAAGCTGTCTGTAGCTACTTTATGATTAAAGTGGTATTACAGTTATTAGTCTGCTGATTACTGAAGTCCAGTTCTGAAAAGTCCAGCTGACAGAGGCTGCTGATGGTTTTCTGTGCTTCTTTCTGCTGCCTGTGCAAGTAGTGGTCTCTCTGGCATTTTTGACCAGTTGCTGCAACCAGGAAGCTCTTGATTTTTATTTTTTTGGTCAGGAGCCATTTGATGATGATGTCAGCATCTGTTTTGTTCCGTCTTACCCATGGAATTGACACTTCACATGGTCAGCATGTATGTAGTGACAGCTTCTTCAAGGGGTGCCAGCATTGTTCTTCTAAAGCTTAGAGCCTTAAAGCAGCAAGGCAGAGACTTAGTCACGATTGTTTGGGCTCTAGTAGGATCAGTTGCCAAGTTTTTGGCAATAAGTGCATGTCTCACTGATGTTCTCTCGCAGTCCTGAGAGGCCACTGTTGCCAGATCCACGTAGGAGGATGTGTGTTGACCCATATTTGAGGAAAGGCAGAAAGGTTGATCTGTTTCTTCCAGTTCTTTGAGATGGTGTGAATGTTTTCATGCATGTTCTTGGAAGTCTGAGAGGCTTTGGAATCTAGTAATTCTTACTGCCTGAGACATCAGATGAGAAGAAGGTTCCTTTTTGTGGTGGTGCTTCAACGAACAAAACCTCTTTCCTGAAGGGAGTGGAGTTGGAGGTAACAGATAAGGACTCAAAGCAGGAAGCATGTTCCTCAGTGCCCTCTCTACTGCTTTCTCCTTGCTGACCAGCTCAGCCTACTGCCTCCTGGAAGGCTTATTGCTTTGGTTTTACTGAAGACTGGGCATACTTTAGCAACTAAGAAGTGGCAGTTTATCAATGGCCATCACTTCTGGGTTTGATAATGGAACACTTAAATATTTTCAATTCTACTAGTGTAGTTGGCAGTATTAATACTTTAGTCTCATGCTCTTGTTACGTTTTTAACGATAGGAATTATTTACAGCTTCAGATCAAAGCTATTATTTGGGTTGTCATCTCTTTAAACCTATATGACATCTTTTAAAAAGGAGCCTTTTTATACACCTTTTTGCATTAAAAAAAAGTTTTTACATTTATCTGCTGAAATACTACTATGGTGTCACTTAAATACAAACTTCTATATTGGCCAACCTACATCCTGCAGTCATTTCATGTGTTATAAGCTAAGCCTATCAGTCAGGAGAGGCTCAGTGAAAATATGCCAAGTCTGAATTTTGTCTAATGTCTAAACAAGAGGAGCTGAAAGCGCAGAAGCTGGTTATTATTGGTGTGCGGCTGTCCTTTTGCTTGCTATCCTTTTGAGCAACAGAGAATCTAATGTGCTTTTGGCCTTGAGTGATGTAAGTGAACATTTGCTTAAAGACAATGTCTCAGGTATCTCTTGGAAAGAAAAAAGATTTTTTTTTTTTTTCAGTTGTGCTGTAAAACTCTTAGCTTTAGTAATCCTTTGCTACAGTCTTGCATTTTTATCAGTACTTGTCCTTGGCCTTTTTCATGTGGGCTGGGAACTGATTTTCTAAAAATGCATAGTTCTGGCTATTTGCAGCTGTGAAATACTGGTGGATTAAGAACTAAAAATATAGCACATGGCCGTATTTCTTTTTAGCTGTTTCAGTTGATGAGATTCTTGCTATAGAGCCATTATTTCGAGAGCACTGTTTCTTGTTGAATGTTAATGTTAGTTCCAAGTTTTCAGAAAGATTTCATTAATTTAAATACTATAAACTTCACTTTTAGCAGTGGTGTCCATTTAGGAGTAAAATCTTTTGTCTGTAATTTGATCAGTCTTACAGATGCTTAAAGGTACATTTGCTTTTTACCAGAATAGATGTGTGTTAAAGATGGAAATGGAAATTATTTTTTTTCTCTTTAGTGCCTTAAAATTTAGTTTTGAAGAGTCTATTTAAAATGAGTGGTTCTGCTGCTTGTCAACTTAAAAATCTGTGTTACTTATGCATATTGTTAGCGGCTTTGAAAATACAGTGGATGATTTGATAGGGTAACAGCAAAAGCTGTAGCTCTTATGCAGAGTTTACTATTCCCTGACGTTTCTGTGCCTGGATGTTTGACCCAGCGTGGGTTTCTCTAGCCTTTTTCACCCCTTCCCACAGCTGCGTGGGAAACGGGCAGCTTTGGTTCCCCTGCGGTATGAAAGCAGGGGTTCTGCTTCAAGATGCATAGGAGTATTTTGAAGGTAAAACTTTGGCGTGCACGTAAATCCTTGCTGCCATCGATCTGAAACCCTCACGAACCCGTAGGATTTGGGGTCAGCCCTGCCTTCTGCCTTTCTGTTGCAGGAACGGTGGTCATTGCAAGTATTCCTATTCTCGTGGCTTCTTTTTCTTCTGCTTCTAGAAAAGCTGTGACCTACTTACTCTTGTAAATTATTTTGTTATGTAAGAGTCACACAATCAAATTACGTAACGCTGATAGCAAAGGCTTTTTCCTGCTCTGTAGTTTGTGTAGGCCTCGAACAGCAGGGCCAAGCAGATGGGGGGGAAATAATGGTCACTCCAGAGATCTGGGACACTGCACTCGCTCTTCTTGGATGCTTATTAAACTGGATGATGCCAAGTTGTATAATTTCTATACTACTGGAAGGTAAATGCCTGCACAGCTTGTAATGTCTTTCATATAGCATTTCTCTGTAATATCGTGAGCAATTTATGTGCAGCGTGTGTAAGAGATCCTGCTTCTGTCTCCAGGAAGGTTCACAGGTAGTTCCCAGCAGTGCTGGTAAAAGAAAAATCTACATGTCTCATAGGTTTTCTTGTGTTCCAGTAGTACCGTGAACAGGAAGCCATTCGCCTTTGCCTAAAGCATTTTCGTCAACACAACTACACTGAAGCTTTTGAGTCGCTGCAGAAGAAAACAAAGATTGCTCTGGAGCACCCTATGTTGACAGACCTGCATGACAAACTGGTGTTGAAGGGAGACTTCGATGCTTGTGAAGAACTGATAGAAAAAGCTGTAAATGGTAAGAGAATCAGAGGGGTCTGGTATATTTTAAAAAAAAGCATTGAAATGTTGCTACTTTGAATGTTAATATACTTAGTGATAGAATTGGCTAGTCCATGTACTATTTCGTATCTAGTGTGGTGTACTGTCAGCTTTTGAACTTGGGAGTATGTGTATGATGAAGGCTAAAAATTCAGCTATGAAATCTCTTGTCATTTCTGCTTTTGGAGTCCCTTTCCCTCAGAGGTGACAGTGTGGTGCACTTGAGAGGGTAAAGATAAGTTCTTTATGTAAGTGGCTGGCAAACTGAAGGTGGGCTTAACTATATCAGAAAAGTCACTAGTGTGGTGAACAGGGAAGCATAAAACTTGAGTTCTCAGTCGTGATCTGCATCATGGTTTCTGGTTAGAGCTTACCACCTAGTTGGTGTTTCAGCAGAAGTTTTCAGCTGGATTTGAATGAGAATGCTGTCTTTGTGGGGAAAAATAGTCCTTGGAGAATGGTGTAGAAGTCACAGTGACTGCAGGCAGATCCTGTTTCCCCTTGCAGAGCAGGCATGGGGAGCTGGTTTCATTGTGACTAATATTAATTTTTTACTTGGAAGCTTTTGACTTAGAAGCACTGTGTGTAAACAGCTCTCAACTCCTAAAATGGAGGAGATGTACTTTCTGTTGATAGAATGGAATACAGAAAGAGTCGGGCTGTTGCACTGAAGTGTTGCCCAAGACCAGTGCAGCGGTTTTGGATCACAATCTGATAAAACAGAGGTGGTTTTTGCTGTGGGTGTAGTGCTTTGCTCTTTATGGGAAACTTGTACTGGCATAAAAAGAGAACCTTGTGTTTGATGCCAGTAGTTAGGGGCTTAGTGGACCAATTTCCTGGGTGTCTGGCACCAGAGATGTTTTTTTCTAATTCTGGGCTAATCAGTCATTTTGTAATACTACTTGGATAGATGCCAGCATACCTGCTTGACTCCATCAGTGCGGTTTGTACCACTGAAGTTGGAAATGGTTCTCAGAGTATGATAGAAATGATAGCTTTAAACTCAAGGTTTCTCTTCCATGAAAATCCACCATCTTTTTGTGAATAAACTGTTCAATTAAGCGCAATATTGGGGAGCTTGTTGCAACAGGTCATCAAAAACTGCAGTAAATGGCTTTCTGCGGGTTTTGGCTCAAGGTTTCCTGGCTATATAGACAGAACAACTGAGCTCTGCCCTGCGCTGAGCTCCCTGAGCAGCTACAAGCGTTGAGACAGAATTGCCAGCGTTCTAGAATGTGCTGAAAAAGTTCCGTCAAAAATGGACTTCTTTTTTTCTTGGGCACTAATGAAGTGAGTGTTTGTGGCCTCATTTTTTGAGCTGTTATATATTAATTTCTTTTACTACTTAACATACTGTGTTTTTGCCTAGGACTTGAGCTGAGGTGGTGTTTCTGTTTCCCCTGTATGTTGAGAGTTGCCTGCCCTCCTGAGACAATGTAGTGTTGTTGGCTGGGATGGGAGCGTGAACAGCTTCCTGCAATGCAGGGGCATTTTGCAACTGGCAGCTTCCTCCTGAATCTTAAGGGCAAGGGAGAGTCGCAGGATGCAAGAGCAGCAGGGAGCTGTGGCTGGCTATTACTGTCTTTGCAGTGTTTCTCAAAGGCAGGAGTGCCTGGCGGGAGCTGATGAGCCCACCAATGTGAGGCAGGATCTGCTGAGAGCCAGAGGAGTACTATATGCTGATGGTGATGATTTTATCAATCCGTTGGTCTGCTGCCTTGGCTGTGGCTTAATCTTGTTAGTGCCTAGAGGCCGTCCTCTTTACACTTCATTGCAGGCTGTAGTAGAAACTATTTCTTGAACGGGATTTCACTAGAAGTCTAGAATGTGCTGAAAAAGTTCCCTCAAAAATGGACTTCTTTTTTTCTTGGGCACTAATGAAGTGAGTGTTTGTGGCCTCATTTTTTGAGCTGTTATATAT